>JAZBHA010000773.1:0-43133 GCA_037464855.1 Iselma pallidipennis
TGACGCGGCTGCGTTGCTGCTGCGGCGGCGCTTGCTGTACTTCTTGCGTCAAACTCTGAATCCCGCTTTAAAAGAATCAGGAATTTTTCCTAATGCAAGGTTAATAAAAAAAAAACTGCAGTAATTATCCTTATAAGGTCTACTTGACATGTTTCTGGTACTATTAGTACAAAGATCTTGTCCTGTCGACCGTCAAGTTCACATTTCACGTTGCAGGAACAACAATAATATCACAAATATACAACTATTGATTGTTCATACGATAGAACAAAATAAACCGCCAGTAAGGTTGATTATTTAAAAATAACGTTAAAAATAAATTATCAAATTTCAAAGCACAACAACATATAACCACACAAAATAACATAAACATCATAAACAAAAACAGATATTATTTTAATTTTTTTGTCAAAAACAAAAACGTGACTTACCGAGATGCGACAGGTCGGATAGTTCTGAATCTGTAATTGAAAAAAAAATCACATAGAGATAATTTTAATAAAAATTCTACTTTGTTTATAGAAATTACTGTGTGCAGTAAGTCTGATTGACATTTATTGTGGGTAATTTCGATTAGAAATTGCATTTTATTTATATAAACAAACATTATTATTATGATAAACATTTCAGTTCAGTTTCAACTAAATAGACAACTAATTTGAATTTATTTTCCAATTCCTGACATACGATCGAATAACAATTGGTGACGTCTATTGATCAATTATCATTTTAAATATAGTCCAACTGGTTAATGTTAATCATTGAAAAATACAGTAGTTCCAAAATATAATTGGCAAATTTAGATGTTTATTGGATTTAATTGTATTTTCCATTTTTCATTTCCAACGTCACAACTTTTATCGTAATATTTTTTTTTAAATAACTTTGGGGATTTTTTTACAACCACCCACTATATTTTACGTATATAATCTCAATAAGAACACGTAAATATTTAGATCTACCTACTGCAAGAAATTATGTCAATTAATAAATTTTATTATAGACAACTAACTAGAAATGGTATGGATGGTGGTTGTCTTAATTTGTGTTTTCCCAATTAATTTATTCTGACGATATTGAAAGTTTTAGTTGGTTTACGTATATTATCTTTTACGTAGATGATTTCGTAATATTGAACTGTAATAAACATAGGGATTCCCCAGGTTTCTTAACTGATCTCTCATTGTAAACCTAACGAAATAATGAATTTTTTTGAGATTATATAAAGAACAAATTTCCAAGCTTTTTTTTGATAGTTACTGGAACTTAGGGGGATTCTGAAACAAGTCATCGTCACCGTTAGTTAAACGGTATTCTGTGAGCTACTAGCCCTTGTCCAGTCTTCATAGACGGCTGATTTTTCCAAGACGACAATTTTGCTACAGAATCCCGTCGATTATTTGGATTTTATTGTTGAAGCTGATTTATTTCTTTATAAAGTAGAGGAAACTTTTCATTGTTGATTGTTGTTTTTGACAAATTCGATCAAAACATAATAGAGATATCAACAATACAATCATTATCAACATGAATTTTCCATCAATATATTTATTGATAAAACTAACAGAATAATATACTTTTAATTGACCCTTGAAATGTTAAATTTGCAAAAAAACTTGTTGTTTCTCTAATATGAATCAATTGTGTAATTATTCATTAATGGTCAATACTAAATCGACTTAAGTTAGGTGCTGATTAAAAAAAAACTTGGCAAACAATTAAAAAACAAATAAATATTATATATATAATTATTATTATTTCGACACTGGCCAATTTTGTAAATTTCACAGCACGTGTCTAACACATATTAAGGATAAATTAGTTTAGTTTATTATATCACAATATCTTTTGTATTAAAATTTCAATAATTACAATAAATACTTTGTTATACTATAACGTATTGCTAAATTGCATTTTTTCGTTTTTTTTTAGTTTAATTGATTATAATCATCTTGTGAAACTGTTTTTGTTTTTATGGGTAATTTATTGTTATCTAATTTATACAAATAAGCTTTTCTAATCCTATTATTTTGTGTTAGTCTATAAAAAATACTTTTAACCTCTATCTAAATAAGTTAAGCAGAGTTTAAACTCCTTTGTAAACTAATAGAATACTCTCAAATATAATAGTACAACTTGAATAACTTTGGACTAGGCAAAATCTGGAAGAAAACTTAATTTTTACACAGTACATTGTTAATCGTTATTATTTATGATCTTTTTATTATAATTTTATACACAAGCAGCGACTACACGTTTCGTGGTTGTCGTTTTTTTTTCAACTTGAAAGGTGATAAGATAGAATAGGTATATTGTTGTTACTCGAGAATAAAATTATGAATTATGACACAACGAAAAATGCAGATTCAGCATCTGTGAATTAAGAAAACGTTATTCGTTTTCTTGTTATCAGCAGATATGTTGTAGTGTGATTTTTTGAGTTTTATAAATCAAATCTACAGCAATAAATGAATCTCATGTAAAAAAAAAATAATTATTAAAACAAAATGCCTACCTATAATTCGACAAAACTGAATTGGACACATAGGTATAGAATATGGACACGTATCTCAAGTGAGCAGTCAACTGAAAATAGTGGGCAGCCTTCGGATAGTGATAATAAGAAACCCTTTTTTGTTTATTTGAGAGTTTTCTTGGACTGTTTGACTTGCAGCCCTTTATTGTATGACAACAAGGGTAAATCCTTATAATCTATTCCAGTGAAAATTTTTGAAATTTTCTACATAGTTAAGGTGATAATTCATCAAAAATGAGTGAACTGGGCCAATAAATTTAGGATTTTTCAAAGCTTATCCAGCTAACACACTCTGCTTTAGATAGTCAAAGAATTCTATCATTTTAATTAATTTATGATAGGGATAAACGCGTAATTAAGTGACTGCGTTATTTTATTGAGTTGCATGATAGGCAGAAACCCTAAATTGTAGACTAGTTACCATAAAATAAGAAAATTCTTGAGTGTTCCTGCTTTTTAATGACTCCAATTTTAACCAGACATATAAGTGATTGCTTACCTTGAGAATAATATCTGTATAATCAAAATTGACGCTCATATTAGTTACAATGATTGCTCATTGTTTATTTCAAGTTTTAAGAAAAACATCATATCTGTTTAATTTTTGGAAAACGCTTTGATTTACTTGTAAAGATTTCATTGAAATTGTAACAGTAAATGATGGTACAGAGCCAAAATACTGTGTTTATTCGAAAATTTCAACATAGTCGTTATAATTGTCAGGAAAATTTTCACTATAATTACCGCAATTTGAAGTAAAACTCTACACATATTATCTAATTTGTGTTTCCTTCATTTATTTACATTGAAATTTTTTTAAAATTCTGAATTGCTAATATTAAATTATAGAATATGACGTTCAAAGTAAAAATATTTGAAGAGGAGCGGGGCAAAAAATTGTGTAACGAAAATTTTGTTACTATATAAAAATCCCCATATAGTAATAAACTATGTCGAGGCTATGGTCTAAATTATCTATTATATTACAGATATCCAGTAAAATTAAACAAAATATTGAGTTAATAATAAATTTGCACAATAAATAGTCTCAATTGATTTATAATTGTTAACATTATTACTTGATTAATACAATGTTATATAGTAAATTATTGTTAAATATCAGATAGTTATAATAAAATCTGTCATCATACATAAAGTATGAGGGTCATGTGAAATTATTATGATAGAAAATGTTTGGAAAAATTTGATAAAATATGAACGTACAAAAAAAATTCGTTTATTTTCCTAATAAATTTGTGGATTTATATCTTCACACAAACAGACAATGGCGGTTTAGGAAATTTTTACTCATATCTTTAAATTTTATTTCCTATAATGTGGTCAAGATAACAAGTTCCTGAGTTTTTTTGTTATTTCATCTAACCGAAAAAAAATAATACATATATGTACAATGTCAATATGAATATAGAGAAAAACTGATTTTCGATCGGTTTCTCATTAAAATAGAATAATATTGAGGTACCAGTATTTGATAATGATAACAAACATATTGCATCAAGTGAGTGATCAATTATGATACTTTACTATACATAAATATAAATATAAATCAATACTACCATTATGTGTATATGAAATGAAATCTAACACTTGGATGTTCAATTGATCTAGTCTTTTGTTCTTGACCTCTACAAATTAATGGTGTTTATATATTTTTTAATAAACGACGCAATATTATAGTAATTTCCAGGTTTTCTACTACATTAGTCAATTACTGATACTGATAATCAACTACGAGTTTAATAAAAATTCGCAGAAAATTGTTCAGTCATTTTATTACATTTCCATTTCATTATCATTGTAAACCACGTGTAGTAAAGATATGAAAAATGTAGTAATATAACGATCCTAATTATTCGATGTGAGTAATACAGCCTACTGAAAATTATATCAAAGATTAAAAGTTTCAATTAAAATGTAACTGGAAATTAAACGATAGGATTTGAAATTAAGAATTTAAATATTGAGTGAGACCAGTGCCATCTGTTAATCAAAATTGGGATATTCTAGTCGATCTGCTTCCTTGTGGCGCCACCTGGTGATAGGTAGAGTAACTTCAAATACAACCGGCAAAAGTTCGATACAGCAGAGGCGCTGTAATCCACGTTAAACCAACTACTGCCCTCTATCAGGCAATGGACGTATTAGTTGTGCTTCGGTTCTAACACTACCTAGTAGATGTCAGGCTAGTGCACGCCGGCTTAATTTTTAGTTGCTGCAAACAAAATCACGACCGATTCAAAAGGCAGGATTCCGTGCCCGAAGAGTTTCATACGTAACAAATCGGCGAAAATCTCGTTATATTTTGCATAACGATAAAAAAACGCTGACTTATTATCTTTATAGTCATTGTTTGGAGTGAATTTCATCGATTTCTCACATTGAGATTTTTGTCGCTTGGTTTCCTACAGGCACCAACCACTGCTCGGGTTCTAAAAGTATGCTGCAAACCTCGTTTTTCTCTAAGTTTCGCCTAATAGTTTTACCTCGAGACCGGAAAAACTCAAGTTAACATCAACAAGATACAAATTTCAACAAAAAAAATATCTTCCTGTTTGTTTTAAATAACAATTATTGGACATCTCTGTTAATAAACCGTAATAGAAATTAGTTTAAAAAATAAAAATAGAAACTGCACATGACCTGACGTGTAATTAATATAAAAAATATGTCTAAAACTTATTTTGAACATTTGTCACGAGACTTAGATAACATTATAAAAATATTCAAAAACTAAATATTATTGTACCTACTTATGTGTTAAAATAAAATATTAATTATAAAGGAAAAAAAATTGAAGTTTTCACTCAAAAAAGTAGTTTCTATCTAGATATTCCTGATTCCTGATTCGTATCATCAATTATAGTTGATTACTGCGTATTTTTTTGGAGGTGATATACATACATAGCATTGTATTGTGTTTGAAAAATTCATAAACCACCGACTGATCGTGGAACATAAACAACAAGAATCGATTTTATCGTTAATAAATTAAGAGTCAATAATTGATAAGCTATAATAAGCAATAAAAATGAGATTGAGCAAGCCCGTCAAATCAAATTATGATCATTCTGATAAATCACACGTACACGATTAATTAACACTTGACGAAGGTACTTATGCCGGATTTACATACATACACGCCAGTGAATCGGTCCAATGACTATTTCAAATTTCAATCAAATATTTGTTCGTCGTTATAATAGAATGTCGACTATCTGGAATTCAATCATCCAGGACAGTTATCTACAATAGAATCTGACTTTTCTATTTTTCGTTTATTAGTTGTAGTAATCGAACAAATTATAGTGAGATACTTCGATTATCCAGAAAATTTGGATCAAGTTATTCCGGATAATCGACATACTACTGTATTTGAATGAGCAATTTACCAAAAAAATCTGATAATTGTTACAGACAATATCGAAAACATTTTTCGATTAATTTTAAATTACAGTAATTTCAGTCGATTATTATTGCCGCTTATCAATATGTAACGGTTATAATGACAGCGACCTATGACCATATTATGTTTTGGACTTTTTGGCGTATCCTTTATTCAAGAACGATCGTATACCAAAATACAAGACACTTTAATATGTTTTGTTTCAAGCTACTCGTATGTTTGTATTCAAGTCAATGATAAAATTATAAATAAAAGTCAGGGTTTTGTATTTATTAATATTGTCGTGTATGAAATAAATTTATAATTTCACTAATAAAATGGATTTTTTTATGTCCGTTTTGTTTACTGTTCTGTGTGATGTCAATGTTTGTAGTTTAATGACTGAAATATTTGACAGAGACCATGAAAGTTGCATTGGAAGCCCTATATTTTATCTCTAGTTTTGAAAACAATTTTTTGATAAAGTAATAAAATTTATCACTGTAATATCTCGACTTACTACTAAAAGCAGAATTTTTCTACCCATATTTTCATTTTGTTGCAATAAAATCATGCAAATTTAGAAAGAATCCATGAAAAAGGCGGTTGTAGGAGAAGAAACTGAAAAAAACTTGTAAGCAAGTAATCTTGGAAAATTGGAATTCGAACTATGTGAATGAAATTGTTCATCTAATGACTTTCCATTTTTATTTTGTAAATATTAAATAAAATTTGTAATTCCCATTCTGTGTATCTAAACTTAGGAGATATTTACAGTCTTTCGAAATTAATTTTTTTTTTTCGTTTTTATCTTATACTCATCGGGGGGTTTACATTAAGCTCTAGATATACATGTGATTAATAAAACTGATATTTGGAAAATACAGAGGTAGGTTTCTTCACAGATGACGCGTTTGGCAGGATGAATGCCCTACTTTTGTTTCGTAAAGTAAATGTAAATAAAAAAAAAGTAATTAATTAATTGAGTAATCAAATACAACACAAACTCGATCAGTATAGCTACAGACACTGTTTTTTTTTTATAGACACTGTCATATTGTGGTCATCGGGGCCGTAGCCAGAACAATCTTGTGAGAGTCACACGCGGAAGTAGCTCATCGCCAATTGTCTCATCCTGACAGGAAAAACTGAAAAGTGGACGTATAGTAACAAAATTATTTATAATTTTGCGGTCTATTGTTCATCAGCGAATGTTTATTCAGGCAGGCCCCGGTTAACGCGACCCGGTTTAATCCTGTGGCTTTTCTGGCGCCAATAATAATAATCATAATAATACAGGCAGATCTCTGTTTTTTTTTCGTTTAACGCTGATTCGTTTTAACGTGAATACTCTGACGCTAATAACGTATAATGACAATTAATGATGATTAATGATAATTAATTCTGAAATGAACTGCGGTAACTGAATTTTATAAACTGAGAAAAATAAAGGGAAAAGTCTCTACTATTTAAGTATTAAACAAAGACTGTCAAACTTTTAGTGTTACAGTAGTATTTATATACAACAAGTCGATAAAAATTTTCAAGTACCTTCTACTACTTAATACATGACTTTATCATCAACTATCTCAATTACGTGGAACTTTGATAGATTTTCAAAGTAATAGAGACGTTTAGAACACGTCTTTGACTGAATCTGAAAATGTTGCAATTCATTGAATAAAAAAAAAATTGAAATATTGATTTGCTCTTGGAAAGCAATCACAAATAACCGGCAATATTAAAATTCTTTTGATAATTATCAGGATTTGTCACAAATCATAATCTAACATCTTGATCTCAATCACAATCCTTGACGTAAATTATAATCCTATAAATGTTTTGATTGAGTTTATTAAAACAATCTGATCATTCTTTATCAATTTTAGTTTACAAATTCCATAGTAGATTATATAAGTAGGTTGAAATTTTTTTTTGATTTCATTATTATTATTTTTAAGAAACAGGAAAAGATTTAAATTTACTCACCCGTATCGTTGAGTAGCCCTCGTATCGTTTCATCGTTAAACCCCTCTGTCTCTGAGGACATAGCTGGAATTATAAAAAGAGGCATTATATTAGATATCAATAAGCAATTTTTAGTAAAAGGGGAAAGACTGAAGCTTGATCAATTTGACCGATAACATGAAAATCTAGACTAAGATGCTTGGGTTGAGAACGTAACCAGGAAAAGTAATTCACTTTTAAGGAACCCACGAAAAAAATTCTACCTTCAATATGACTGTGTGTTATTGATTTTATTGTTATTTATGATAATTATACATAATATTAGAACTAATTGTAAGTTTAATAACATCAAGGATACACAATCAAATAAACTTCCTGCAATAAAGGGCAACAAATAGGTAGTACACAACAATTGTCGACTATTGTTCGGGAATGTTCCAATGAGACAGGTCAAGATCCGTTTAATGATATCATTCACAAAGTTTGCTAATTTAAAATTTTAGAATATTGAAAATCAAATTTTTCAATTACTAAATATTGTAAATCGAAAACAAAAAAAAAATTACGTACATATTTTCGGATGGTACACCATCATCACTACAATTTAACGTTATCCACACTTGTCTTAAACATAAAAAGTGACTATTATTTCTAAACAGTAATTGTATCATTTATAGAGAGATAAAGACATTTTTTTATTTTTGTGATAACAATTATTAAGTGGGAATTTGAAGTGGTGCAAATCAATTTTCTGATTAATTGATTAGTGATGGATTAAATATTGTTCTTTGATTGACAATCGGAAATTTCGTCGATAAACCAGTATTAATTTAACCTTTATATTCGTGATCTTTAATCACAAGTTTCAATTAAATGAATTAATATTGACTCTGTTCAGTTAAAATGTGGAAATGGGAAATCATGCGACCAAATGTTCTACTTTGAAATCTGAGATAATCCACGATAATTTTTTGTTTAATACTCCTATTTTGTATGCAATTGTAACTGTTTACTTGATTGATATAGATCTGTATCAATTTTGTAAGCCCTGCATTCAGTTTTCGTCCGTTCTATTTATGTTTAACTACTTACACGTAAACTGTGTAATAAAGAAATCAGAGAATTGGTAATTGTTGTCAAGAAAAACATCTTGTCCTAGTCGAAAATGGATTGGCGGCGTAAATTGCATAAGGATGGAATAAACATTCAAATATTAGCGTTTCCCGCTTTATAAGTTCTCACTTTACGAACTCCCAACAACGACGAGAATTGTAGATTCATCGCAGAAGCGTCACTCTGTATTGTGTTTTATCCAATCAGGAAAACAGGTGCACTTTACGAGTATTCGCTTTACGAGTGAATGCTAGGGAGTAATTAACGCATAAACCCATGAAGGTTCGTATTTCATAGAACTGTAACGTTTTTATCTTGCCTCTAAACGGAGAAACTAAAACAGAGCTTCCTTCCAGTAGTTTCTTAAGCAAAATAGTCTTAATCTCTTTACAGCTTAGTCTCAATCGTGATCTTTAGGTTTAACTCAAATAGCAGAACAGCTTAAATATCGATCGTTAAAGTATATTTTTCCTGTTATAATATCAACAAAAGTGATATCAATAAAATTGTGTTCAATTACGAGTGGCTTTCTCTTATGATTATTAGGTACAAAAATTAGGAAATGATAATTTATTGATAATATATTTGACAGAAACAATAGAAATTCTGCTTCCTAACCAGTAAATAAACAATAGATAATAGTAAAACATGTGCTTACTGATTTCATAATGCGTAATATTATTTTCATTCTACTTTACATATCGAATCCTTAAAAAAGGACATTTACAAGAGCACTCATTCAATAAGGTTTATTGTTACAAAACGACCTGATATAAAAATTTTGAAACTAAGGGTAGCGTTTTATCAATCATTTATCAATACCACTTTGATTCACTAACACTTGGTATATTTTTTTTGTACACGAAAAAAATGCTTTGTAATTGATTTAGTAATGGATAAATGATAAACAATTATCCTTTGTAAGTCTACTAATACTAATAAAAGCTGAATCACATTGGAATGATGTTGTAAGGTTTCACCCCTTTGCATATCACTTATTATTAGAGAAAAATTATTCAGTTCAAGATTTTCAAAACCTTGAGAATCACATGAAACATTTGATTATTCCGTACTCATTCGCAAAATAATCATTTTTGATGATAATTTTCCTCATTATATCTGTTTACAGTCTCGAAACCTCAAAAAAAAAGCGGTTTCGTCACCTATTATTTATTAAATGTTTGTTGTCAAATTCGATTGCAAAATACATCTTCAGAAATAAAAATTCGCATACAGATACGATAGATACTTCTAAAAAAAAAATTTATGAAATTTTCCAAATTTTAGCAGAAAATACTTTTTATTAAAATGTAGTGATAAGCTTACCGAGCGGTTGGATCAGAGACCTTATCTGGATTGCAACTGTATGCAAATAAGTGCATTCAAAAAGGTTTCATTCACAATTTAGATATTTGAGGACTGAAATGTTTCTCTATATAGATATTGAACAATTACAAACTTTAAACATTACTGCGAAACTTGTTCAACAGCTAGGTGTATTTATCACGAAAAGGTAGAAGACGGAAATCATGAAAATCTCGTCAATATCATAAATTCAAATAAGTTATATATTTATTTATTTTCATTTTTTTTTCAAATAATAACTAGAAAATAATTTTATATTTCATCTAATTATAATGGGGAATATCTGAAAATAGAAACATTGTAAGGTTATATTGCACTACTAGTATTTAATTTATTAAACCAAGGTAAACTGCAAATATTTGTACAAAAACGTAGGTATTATCAACTTATGTGATTCTATTATTATTATTATTATTATTATTATTGTTAGATATTAAAGTCACATGAATCTTCTTCAAATTAAATGACTCAAATTGTATTATATTTGATAATTTTTTTTTCAATTCTGAGAAATTTCAACTAAATTAAATACAGGTTGTTTTTGCTAATTAAAAGAAAAACCATAAATCTAGTTTCACTGGTTGTTGTAATAACATAATTTCTAGTGTAATAAATTTCATATGTATTTATTCATAATCATAGATTTTCTGCATTTTTATAGTCACTTCAAGAACGATCATAATTTTTTTTTTGGAAAAAATTTAAAAAAAAGTAGTGAATGTGTTAAAAGATTTCTCAACAGTTTGACGTAGTTCGATATTTTAAATATAATTAGATGATTTTTTTATTATTTAATAAAATATAGTCAAATGCAATGATATTTTGCATATAGAATCATTTCACTTTCTTTTACTTTCTTTTATGTGACATGAATTAATTATAGCCGACAGAAACTTATTTAAATAATGTATTTTTTTTGGTTTAAATTAAAAAAAAAACACAAAAAACAACAAGTCTTCAAGTAAATTAATTATTCTTCTACGTACTTGAATCGACTGTGTATTAAATTGATAGTTTATAAAACAGTCACAATGTATTGTAGTAAATTTTTTAAGAGTTTTTATGTAGGAAATGGACGGTAATTCTGTCAATGTTAGATTTATTTTATTGGAGACTGAATCGATGAAATTTTTGAATGACTTTATTATTGTTTTTATTTTACGTTTAATAATAAAAGTAACTGATTGTGAGAGTATGTAATCTCAAAATGATATAACCTCCTGTAGGATAATTACCTGAAAATTATCTAAAATTTAAATGATCTATTTAGATTCTAAATAATTTGTTAATAAAAATGTTAAGTTTGTAATTTTCATCGCCAATTTTTAATTTTTTTTTGATTTTCCTGTCTGTGTTCTATTTTTGAAATAATTCGATAAAATCCATGATTATTGTCAATGATTACCTCGTTATTTTAAGTAAAACAAGAACAGTAACCCAAGCACGTAATTTACTGACAAAAAAGGATTGTAATTAGTTAGTGAAATTGTAAAAAAACCAATCAGTTATAATATAATTAGACAAAATGAAGAAAAACTGTAATAACTCTTCAAGTTTTATTCAATTCAGCCTTCGAATTAACTAGTAATTTGTCGTCAGTATTTCAATAAATATAAAATTGAATAGAATAACAAGCATGTCAACTTATAAATGATTGGAAAATTTAATAATGTTATAAAACAAATTTTAAAATAGAGGGAATATAGCTTCAGTATTGTAAAGAATTTTGAACAATTTCATTGTTTCCTAACATATTCTGTTTGTTATAAGTGATTTGTAAAGTAATTTCTATAAAAGTCTATTAAAATTAACATGCAAAAACAAAAATTAAAGAAGGAAATGGAAGATTTTCAATACGTATAATCGATGGAATTAAAATGAAAATAGTAAACAGTCAATTTACCATAAAGATAAATATCTAATTGTATAATCATGAAAGATGCATTTATAATTAAAGGAAATAACAAATTTTAATAATAAACAAACATTATTTAACTTATAAAATTTCCAGTATTGCAGTCAACACAATTTGCATCAAAGAATTGCATTTCAGAAAGAGTTTAGAGAATAGAAGGTTTAATTGTCTAAATATTTGATACTACAGGACCTGTGAGAGGTTGCACCATTCTCTGGTAAAATTTGACACCGTGTCAAATATTTAAGAGTGCTAATGCAATGGAAAAGACGTCTTTAAAGATATGACGCACTCTTAAATTTCGACAGAGAATGGTGCAAATGTATCAGTAGAAGGTCATTGATGATGAACGTAAAGGCGGACTTTAAGCTTCTCTTGAATTAATCCAAGCTTAACTTAAGTGAACGTTGAGATACACACAGGTAAAAGATACATTTTGTATACAATTTACCTAAAGTTTTATTCGATACTCCAGGGAGAATAAAACAAATATGTTTCTTTTTTTCAGAAAACAAATATATTACGTACCTATATGATAATTAAATTGTTTTTACTCGTTGAGAAGAAAAAAATCTGTTCAAATGAATAGTGTTAAAGGAATCCATTACCTTGACATTGAGGTAAAAACAATTTTTTTTTATATAATTTTCACATGCTGAAATTTAATCGCATTCTAACAGATTACTGAAAGTAAAGACGTCAGATGCGAAAAAACTCTATTAATATGGAGGACAATAAAAAATCAATCTGAAATTCTAAAAATTGAAGACAAGGTTTTTTCGATACAGGTGATTGCAAGAAATAATATAAAAACAATTTCGATTAGAAGAAATAGAGTTATTCCCTCTATAATATGCAATTATACTTGCAAATACCTGTCGTTATTGGTATATTTTGAAGAGTAAATAATCTTCAGTTTGTAAAATAGGAATTGACAAAAGTGATAAGATTATCAAACAAATTAACATTTCTTTGGTTAAACAGACAATTGTCTGGCAATGGAAACTAAATTATTAGAGATAAATTGACTGTTATCAGAGAAAAAAGGTGCAATATACTTATGATATCAAACAATGAATTATTTTACATGAAATCGAACATGAAGGCCGTCAAATGTGATAATAGTCGTTAAAAAAAAGAAACGAAACAAACATACCATGTACTTGAAGTAATAAACGTAATAATAATAACATAAAATAAGGCACATTCTATCTTGACAGCTTTATTATAAATTTAATAGGAAAATTGCAATAGAATACAACAAAACAACAAGAGATATATGACAGTAATGGAATATATATGTAATTAATACTACTTGCATCTTTATTAATAATGAAAATTAGGGTGATAATAGCACAGACACGGAAGAAATCAGATCAAGTGTACCTTCAACAATCAGATTAATATCTTGAATAATTTCTATATTGACAAGTAGATAACAAAAATTAATAGGTAAATTATAGACCGGCAAAAATATACGCTATATAACTTAAGTCAGTGACTTTAAATTACTTGAAGACTATTGTATATTTAACATTTACCATTACAGATCCAACAACATCCATTACAAAAAGGATGTTGTTCTAAAGTGCGATTCCTGTACTAGACAAAGTTCAGGGTCTTTTTTCTTCTATAAAAACAAATCGAAAATTGTAGGCTTTTTCTTTAAAAATTTACAATTATCATATAATTAGGTGCGAACTCTAGTTACTAGCGACTTTCGCTAAATAAAATTATAACGAGTTGTGCAGCCAGTTAGAACAAGTTATTACAAAAATTCGAATAGGCGTATTTAAAATTAATTATAATTAAAAAAAAAAATTGAATTAAAACCATGTTCTTCAAAAGTAAGTTAATCTAATCACTTTTTTGATTTAAATTGAATTATTTGAAAAAAAAGTGAATTTGTATGGAAAAAATGTAGAATTTCAATTAACAGGATTGACTATTTGTATTGATTGACGATAATAGCCTCATTTCTATATTGTTCTCTTGCTACTACTCAGTCAGGCATTCACTTAATTAAATAACAAAAAATAAGATGCGATCCAACCTTGACATCGATTATAAAATTATTAGTTTGCAATAAGAAAATTCAGCAAAACTAAATAGTCAACACTATTGCTAAAATAATTCTTCTTCAATATCCATCTACAGTAATCTATAATCTATTTTTTTTTTAATAAACGTTAAGTGAAACAAGTCAGACTGTTTTCTAGTTTTTTCCAGTACCTCCGGTAGACACTTTTATCTATTAATAGAAGTCCTTTTTTTTAGTTTATAGATTATCCTTACATAATGATTTTTAGTTAGATTTTTGTAACTCTGAAATGTTAACCTTTATGATTCAGTTAATAATTATATAACAGTTTTCTTGAGTCAGTCTTTTTTTTGACAATTTTTTCTAGTTCTTCAACATTATTTCCAAACTATTCTGTCTCCTTATTGCTATTTAACTTTTCGGAAATTGAATTTTCATGTACGAACGGTTATAAAACAAAGTTACTTGTTTTTGTTGCAAAATTAAGAATCTCTTTAGTCGACAGACGGGTGAATTTTTTGCAATTTTCGATAAAATCAATTAATTTTCTTGTGTTAATTTTCGACTCAATCCAATACCATACTTATTATGATTATTATTATTTCTATTATTATTACATAATATCGATGTCAATAGGATCAGATATCTGCACGCATTGAAATCTCCATGCGGTTTCCATACCTTCTAGCGATTTTTCTTTGATTCAATATTAACTCTCACTCTTTACTTAATATGATCCTTTTTCTATGTCATAACAATTTTTATGATAAAGTAATTGTTGAAATTAACTGGTGGATACGGGAGGTCACTATTCTTTAACTAAGTTGGTCGTAAAATAAAATCTAAATTAAATTACTTGACGCTTAAATATTAATCATTACCTGGAAGTAATCGTGAAAAAAAAAACAAAATATATTTATTTACTTCTACGTACATACATGCATATATTGAAATTCGTAATAGTATCGACCATGTAATGTAAATTTTTCTACATAGAATTGTATACAAGGTTGTTGTTGTTGATTTTTATTGTTGCACTTGTTTTTTTTTTTGTATGAAACTAATACTGAACATACATAATTATATCTAATTATGGCAATATTAATGGTTATCTTATGAATGATTTAATGTACCCTTGTAATTCTTTATTGTTATAATTACAATTTAGTTTACAACTTGATTTGTAAATATAGGTACCTATAATAATAATTGTATTATATGTATTTATATTAAATGATTATTAGCGAGAAAATCGATTTATTTATAAAAGATCAGATTTATTGATCGTTGCAAAATAGATATATTGATAGATTTATATTGAATAAATTTTATTTTCTCTGAAACCTTGATACACAAGTCGATGTCCTATTAACCTATTAGTAAATAAAATCAACTATACTCTTAAATATACATACTTGTATCGGGTGTACAATGTTATTTCAGGCCAATCAATCGTTATTATAAATGCTAATTTAAACAAAAATGTTCATTCTCTGTCCAATTGTCTACTTTAATTTGAAATAGAGTTGTACACCTGGTAGATGAAATCATTTTAAACAGTTGTTAAACCGCACTATGGCAATTAATAAGAAATTTTTACATACATACGTAATATTTATTGTGGTGGTGGTCTATGGTGTATATTATTATCAGTATGATTCATTTGTTATTAAACAATAATGTGGTTTTAATAATTTACTGATGAATTGATATGTACCTATTCTTTAAATAACGAACAATAAAAGATTATATTGGCACGTTGTGTGAGGTCTATTTGCAAATAATAATAATTTGCCTTCATTTATAGCTGAATTACTTTCCTTTCCTTTAAGAGCATTGTTAACAGTTCTACTTAAAATAATGAGAATAAAGATCAAAGAAGAAATCTTCTAGTTCATTACTGACAATGAGAGTTGAAATTTAAATCTCAAGACAATAGTGTTTTGACGATTTTTAGACAATTTAAACAAATTCAAATTTTAAAAATAATAATCGGTGGGATTCTGAGCAAAGTCATCGTCATCGTCATTGGAAACGAGGACTATCTTGACAGTTAAACGGTATTCTGTAAACAAGTCTTCGCCAAGTCTGCGCGGATGGTCCTCTCCCGTTTACAGCACGGATTTATACTTTGCTGCCTTTGGGGACAGAATAAAACAAGTCGACAAGGACTAAGTACGTACAGAATGCCAAGTTACTCGGTGACGTTCAACAGTCACAGTTAGCAAGCGAAGATGCAGATGATTTTTTCTCTACCGATTTTAAAATGAATTAAAATGCAGAATTTTGGATTATTTGAACGTTTGGCAAGCCTGGATCTCGTAGTTGGCGACATCCCTCACATTTAACCTCTTGAAAAACATGAAACAAGACAACAAGAATAAAGTGTGATGAAAATAAAGAAGTGACGAAGTACAACAATTGACGTAAATTTGGAGAATTTTAAAAAACCACAGAAAATGATAACAAAAATATTATAGAAATCGTGAAAATAATAATCTATAGAAAATAAAACAATATTATTGGGAATAGAGGGTTATCAAATTTTGAAACTGCCGTTCGCCATCCAGTGTCGGACTGGGGTATTTTGGCTCCGGGGAAGCCTTTCAGATCATTGTCCATATTTTGTACGAAAACAAACAAATTTGAAAGACTAAAGCCAAATTTTATTCACTGGAAGTCTCCCCCCCATGCCCTGGATGAAGAATTGTACCTATTTATGATATAATAAAATGATTTCTCAGAAAAGTTTCCAGGGGCCTCATCGTTTCCTGATAACTGTAGGTTAGAATAGAAGTACGGCTCTGTGCGATTTGTTTCACTATTTTCGCAAATTCTAAAAGTCAATAAAAATGTACAGAAGTCAACAGTGAATATTAGGAAATCATAGAGATATGTATGTTTTTATAAATTTGTTGCAAATTAAGAAATTAAAAGCGGCATGAAATTACGAAATAATGAATGAAAAACTTAATTAGAAGTTTTTAAATGAAAAAATATAAACAAATGGAATATTCCTTAATAAGATCTTTGAAATACAAAATAATAAATAATGACTAAATCGAGTTGAACCGGATTGATTAAAGGATTGTTACAAGTGTAATGACGATCATAAGTAAGTTCAAATTCCACATCGAACCATATTGTAAGAATTCACAGGAAGTTACTGTTCAAAGTCTATTCTTGAATCATCCATCTGTATCCACCAACTAGTCTATTATAATCCTAAGTTGAAAAAGCCTAGCCGAATAGTTCCGGTTGTTTTCAACCTTGAAGGAAACTATATGATAGAGGATTCTCACGATTTTGTACTCGCCAATTCACGATTTAATGTAATAAAATTAACTGAAGGAAGTACGTATTGTACCTATATATGATAAAGTGTCCTTTATTTTTAAATTTTTAATTAATATTTTAACAATTTCGGGAAGTAATTTTAATATATTTATATTAATTGATAGTCAATCCACACAAGCTGTTTGTTGTTTTTGAATTATACGAACTTGGTGATAAAGGCTAATTTGTTCATTGTCCAAAATGGTGATAACACTATACTGTTGTTGTTAGTTATTTATTAAATACACGTGACTTACATTTTTTGTTTTATTAGGAAGGATAAAGCCTATACGCAATTTATCAACAATTTTAATAACATTAGGTCATAGAGGAGGTAATGATAATTGCTCTTTTGTTTAATATATAATTTACATAGCAACATATTTCTAACGTTTCTTGTCAAGATAATGTTGTCTTCTAGAAAATATTGTGCGAAATATTTGGCGAAACTTTTAACCAATTTCCTTCCTGTTTATCGATATTATCCAGAGAATAATTGTACAACTCTTACAAATTCTGCACATCGACAATCAATTACAGTCAAAACGGACAATGATGAAGATTCAATAAATATTGCAACATCAAACAGTAATTATTGGAATGTATTGAAAGCACTCAATAGTTATTTATCAAGTTTTGTCAAACTGCTTCTGTGTTTCCTGCTGGTTATCAGGAAATTATTCTAAAAGGCGGCAAAACCAATAATAATTTTTGTAATTTTGATTGATACTTTTATAGTTGTTTCAATATGAATTATTTCCTTGCAAGTTGTTATATACGTTTGTAGTTGTTGTGCAATAAATGTTTTTATTATTTTTACAGTAATACCTTTAACATTTAATAGATATTTTTATAGCCAATCTAAAAACCAATGTACATTCAACTATCCATTGTACTTTGGCAAAAAGAAGCGACAAATAAAGACAATAATGATAATCTAATAAGCCAATCAAATTAAATATGTTTTTGTTTAAATCAAACCTTATTACATGAATGACAAAATTTACATAATTGATAGTTCCTGTGATGAATGTATGATAAGTTTTACTATCAAGGTTCTGAAGATAAGTAATTGTTTAACAAGAATCAATATAGAAGTTACGAAATATTTCTTAAATGATTGTAATTATTTGATGTCGACTTTAAAAGGTTCTTCCTACAGGTATACCCGAATATTTACTTCTATATAATATAAAAAAGACCAAAATTAGCGAATCTATAGTGAGACTGATGAAGACTTGTTTTTATGACCAAATGTTGAATAAATCCTGCCAGGAACAAAGTAAGATCCAAAGTTCTTTCTTTATCAATTATTGGTAAAACACATTATTATCTATTAGGCACTAAAAGCACAGTGCCTAGGGTCTACGAAAATTTTAGGGCTTATAAACAAAGGTTTACCAAAAACGAAATTTTAACATAAAGGCAAGATAACGGTAAGATAAGAAACCTGAAATCATGTAGAAGAAAGACAACATAAAAAACAATCAATAAATAAAAATAAGGAGAACTTTGTTATATGCAAAAAAATATTGATCTTGTCTCCAAGAGCCAAAAAAAAATTATTTAAAAAGTGTGTATATATATATAGAAAATTAAAAACGTATTACATATGCAAACATAAATATTTAATTAACCTTGAGATCAACTTTATTTCCAAATACTTTTTGACACTTCATAATTCAAATTTCACGAACTTTTTGTAGAATTTTGAGATTTCACTTACTGCAAAATTTATTGATGCAAAATCATATAGTCCTGAAAAGTAATTTTTGCTTGTAAGAAATAGGTTTTACTTCATTACAGCAAATTATGAATTTGTAGTCTTGTGATCTAACAAATTATATGAATTATTTATGTGTTTAATACTAGAGATTGACTTTAAAAGTGATAAGTTTAGAATTTTTTTTAGTAATTATTTTAATGGGAATACCTGGCACGGTACATACTACGTACATGGTTTATTTTTATCGGTAGGTATACTGTGTAGAATATTTTTAACATATTAATGTATACATTACTATTATAGATCAGACGGTACAAATACCGCAAAAAAAATTATAGTAAATGTACGATGTCGATTTAGTCAATTCCTTGTCCATAAACCAGGGATAAAAGATAAAAATGAGTTTAGAAAAAAATTACTTTCTCTTATTTAAATTTAATATTAAGAAGCAAAATTTATGTTCAAAAATTGTGACTGGATTTCTAAAATCTCTATCATTTCTTCAAAAAATAAGGATAGTGTTAAATTCAGTTTCCAGCCGAATACACAGAAAACATTTACGATTCCTGATAACAAATAGTTGTATGAGTTTCCCTTATTCGATGGGAGTCTGTGAGAAAATCATCATCATCATCGTCAACTTACTATCTGTCCGTATTAAAGAACGTGAATGTAGTTTAAAGACTATGCAAAGAAAGAGACTCGTTGACAATGACTTTGTTCAGAATCCCACCGATTAGTTTTGTTTAATCCTTAGTTAAAATAGAAATTCGTTCAATCTATTTATAATTACATTTATAATTATCTATATTTACAATATAAAAAAATCTAATTTTAGTCATTATGCCTAAGTAACATAATTTTTTAAGTAAATTGTGACGTCTATGATTAACACAGCACATTGACAATATTAAGAAGTTTCTGTTAAATCATGCTAATTAAATTTAACATATAAAAAACAATTACTATTATTAGTATTATTATCTTTCTGTTTTTTAAATCTAAATTCAAATCAATTGCGTATTTTACGATTATCAAAAATCGGGTTTTTCTTTACTAACTTTTCCATTAATTTTTGCATCAACAGGAATTTTTGAGGGCTGTCATTATCATTGAATCTGTATGTCTGGTATATTTTGATGTGTGCATCTTTCTGACGTAAGAAAACCCACCATTCAAGAACAGGTATTTTATTATGAATACTTTCCGGTGCTAGGATACAAGTGGGTTTTGAACAGAGATCTTCACAACAAATAAAAACTAACAATAAGAAACGATCAATTAAGATGTAATGTAAAATTTGGCAGTTATTTGTTAATTTCAATAAAATACTTAAGTTGTAAAGTATATACTTAAATATTAAAATAACAACAAATAGTAACGCTTGAATAGAAAAGTCCTTGACATTGGGAATAAACAAGTTTACTTCTATTAAACACCTTAACGAAATTAATCTTTTTTTTTTGGTCAATAAAATTAAACCATACCTAGTGCTCCTAAAATGTGGCTATAATAAAATTTCTATGACAATCAATGATTTTTTTCAAATATCCTGGTATTGTTGTCTTCGAACTTGTTATATAATAGTTTTATTACGGAATCTTTTTTATATACACAGAAGAATGTATGGTTGATCTTAATGGAATAATGTTTGAACAACATCAAAATACACAAAAAAAAACCTCAACATTTTACTAAAGTTATTATTATGATAAAACGTAACATTTCATAAACGAACATGTTGTAAAGTTTCAAGGACAATATTAATAATATTTCACAGGAACAAAAATTTGAAAAAACAACAAAATATCCAGGTGATTCTTATAATTTGTTAAATAATTGCAATTGAATGCATCAATTGACAACATTTGCATAGAAAATTATGTTTGTTTTGTTAATATTATACAAAATAATAATGGAATACTTATCTATAAAGGATTACATTGTCTTGACCAAGATACTTGTTATATAATTTATAAATATTATATAATCGTTTTATTGGGGAAATAGATCGCATCTTTCCTGTTATTTTGCAATAATCTATATTTATGTATGCAGAATAGTTACAAATTATTTAAAAATTTTTTTTGAAAAACGCAGGAAATTGAGCGTTCCGCGGATATGACGACCTTGCTGTAATTTTACATTTCTGACCGTTTTTTTTTTTAGTTACATTTAACATAAACTATTAATTTTTCATATTATTATCATTATTAATAAACATTACGGTTTTAGTTAATTTGAATTATTTAAATATAAACGACTGTTATTACGGTTTTTTTTTGAATTTTTACGTAAAATTAACATTTTTGTAGTAAAGCACTACGTTCTTTTAATGGAATAAGTAGAGTTGGAGAACTCACCATGGTTGTATTCGTAATACGAAGGGTTACAATTTGGTGCAGTACACATGCTGATGTTGAATATATTTGCAAGAAATTGATTACACAAAACACATAGACACAGACACATTAATGAAGAGAAAAACAGATCAGCCTAAATTATCGAAAATTTTTCTAATCGTTGTGAGTCCTGAATTTTGTTGATAACGTTTTAATAAAACCAAATCACAATTGTATCGAGCCATTAATCATAATTACACTAAATATGTTAGATTTACAAGGAACGTTAAAATTTGTCCTAAATTGCACTAATTTTTGCACAAAAAAAAAAAAAACGAGTTACAATCGGTTGTGATTATTATTAACTAGTCATATGTTTGATTATCGTTTTATGGTAAGATAACACCATCACGGTCATTATCATGAAAATCTTGACGAAATCTCAATACGTAACATTTATTATATTGTATTATGTACAATGTGAGCACGTGGATGCGCGATATCACTAACTTCTAGTGAAGGTACACGTTGAAACACCATTCAGAAAATATATAGCACATGTTTGGACGGCATACTAAACTAAATGTGTGTGCTTGTACGAATACCGGCAACGAATGAAACCTGGAGATTATTAACAGGATGATAAAAATTAAATGTGGTTGACTACTACTACCTTTGAAGCCGGCGTAGTTGCGAATGTTGAGTATCCTGGCACAGGTAAGTGGCGCAGTCGCGTGTATCTTCGTAAAGCGAGGTCAGTGTTTACATATTGGTAGGTATATTGTTGTTGACATTGTCCAAATGGTCAAACTGGACATGTCTATAATACACCTACAGGGTATATCATCTGTCTTATCACACCATTAATCAAGGAAATTAAGACAACGGAACGTAAGGAAATAAGCCTGGACAAATATTGGCTCGGTACGGATGAAATATATTGTTGAAACGACTAGGAGAGGGTGTGTTTTATAGGAAATATTTAGACAAATTCGATGCCTATAATGGAAATCTAATTTGTTGAAATGTAGTGTTTTATTTAACGGACTATTTGACGTAAATACTATCTAGATCAGGGTGTTTCCTAAACCCATCCCATCATATTCTCGACATGCGATTCCTATTAATACCTACTGTTTCATTTCTTTTTTATTATTATTATTTTTTTTGGGTGTCTGTATGAAATCCCCAGTTTAGGAGTAATAAAAAGAGAAAGATTCTGTAACATTGAAATCCACGAGATTAAAACTTTCCACTTTTTTCTAATGTTTGCTCTAAAATGCTTTAATTTAATTTTTTATTTTTTTTAAGTGGGAATTTTTATACTAAATGGAATCAACCTGAAAAAGTTTCCTTACTTGATACTATAGTAGACATGTTGTTAAGGCAATATAATAATAAAACGAATAGGTGATTTACGCTTATCCAATTTAATTAACGATAATCCAGTAAACGAACTTTATTTTCTACATATTTTTTTCCTATAAATTGTTGTGTGGAAATGTTTAAAATGGTTTATTAGAAGGTTCGGGAATTCAGGAGCTTCCAATTCTATGGCATTACTGGAATTTCATAAAACATCTTCTGGACTTGACTGTAGCTTATATTTTCGTCATCAAAACATTGATTATTGGAATTCCAAGAAATTAGGCGACATTTGATTTAGGAGAAAGTAGGAAAAATCCTGTAAACAGAATATTCTTCCTAATACCTGTTTATTAAGGACATCAAAAAAAAAGGAACACTAACGATGGAATTGCGTAATATAGAGACTACAGTGTGTATGAACGATCAAATTGAATCTGTGTAATCAATATTTAAACTTGTTTAATTATTTAAATATATGTAGAATTTTTCCAAATAAAAGTAAATAAAGATGAAGTGGATGAATATTCAAGGATAGTGGATTCTCTAGCAACAGAAACTTTATCAAAGCTGCGTATCTGGAAGCTAACGTGGGAGTTAAGTATTGCATAGGGACGCTGCAACACTTTGGGTTATAAAAATTTGTTATAAATTAGTTTAACAAATTACGTACGATATTTGAACAACAAGTAAATAATTTTCAAGGCACCACTCATTGTCAGATGTTTGCATCAGAGCGCCACTTATCAGTCCTTCCGATTCTGCTTAAATATTACTCCTATATTATATTTAAACAAATATGGTATTGTTTATTAATTAATTTTATTGTGATTTCTAGTGAATTTATCAACGTAACGAAATTATAAGAAAACTTCAGAATCTATAAACAATTATTTGATTGTAAACAAATATTTCATACTGTTTGTAATCAACGACTAATTTTTTTTGTTGTTGTTGTTTGTTGAAAAAAAAACCAGTACATTACATTTTATGGGCATTTCTTATTTTTTTTTCAATGGAAAAAAATCAATAATTCTAATCAAGGTGATAAAGAACTGATATTCAATTATTATGACCAACATCAATTTCACGAACGATAAAGTTCACAGCTTATAAAACCAATTTGCGTACTTGAGAAATAATTATTTTATTGAAGGATAATCTTTATTATTATTATTATTATTATTTTATTATTATCGTTTTTTTTTCTGATTCTTCTTATTGAAATGAAAGGTTATCGAATCTAGTTAATTGTTTGTTCGAGCAATGAATCAATGCTAATCTAATTTGCAAAATTATTTCTGAATGCATTATACTAGATAATTGTTATTGTTTAAGAACAAAACGTTTCCATAATAATGAACTTTAACGTTTTTACAGGCAGAACTCGTTTAACGTTGCTTTGTTAAACGAGGAATGTATCCAAAGCGTTAACCGGGGTCTGCCTGTAATTTAAAATTGAATTTTATGAATTATGTACATATTTTGAGATTTTATTAATGTTTTGTTGAAAATAAGATGACGACAGGATCTAAACAGGTGTAAATTGGTTCATTAAATGAAAATATTTACCAAAGATTCCATGTAATACAGGAAAATTTTCATATTCATAATTTAAACAAAACCGAGATATGATAGATTATTTTTTGATATGTTTTTGTACAGCTTTTTTGATAAGTTCAACAACTTCTATCTAAGAGCAGCATATGGTTGTACTTTGGACTTAAAATTCTCAGTAGTATACGCGAAATTTTATAGATACACCTGTATTACGTCAGGGTACAGCTTCAAGTGAGAGTCCAAACAAGACCATATAATATAATTTGACGTCACTACATTGGAGAGATTCCATCAGTTGCCCTAAGGACTCACTAATAATGATTAAATGGAAAGATTTTATGGTTTTGTTTTAATCACCTGATCCTTGAAGGAATTCCGTTGTTACTATAGGTATTATATAGCATGTAACAATTTTCAAAAAAAAAAAACAAAACAAATAAACAAAGAGAGAAAGGAGCGGAATTGAAAGACTGGTAGAACAGTCGAGACAGTAGCTGGACGATGGATGGATTGTTGGTTGAACGTACATACATACGCAGTTTGAAGGAAGCAGCAGCTATTAAACAACTTTTACATTCACATCTTTCTGCGAAAACGCTTTCGGCGACGGTTATGATCGTGCTTTTTTTTCAGTTGTTTTGAATTGTTTGGTCAACGTGGTCATGGTCATTATCTTGTATGTTGTATATATTATATACGCTTATTGAACTTTGAAATCATCCAGACCTAAATGGTGTTGGAGCAAATTTGTCAAAAATGACATTGATGTATAACTGACAATTATTCAAATCATAAAGATCATTGTTATAATTGGAACTCTATACTAGACATGTTGACGAGACAGATGTAAAATTGGAAATGTTGCAAAATAACCATCAAAATTTATGGTATTTTTTGCAACATGTTTTCAGTTTCATTCATTCATATTTAAAAATATTAAAATAGAATTATAATAAGGTTCTGCTTTGATTAACCGACAAGGCGGTATTTTCTATTTTAATAGTAGGTAATAGGTTTTTGTAACTTTTCAGGTAAACGACTGCTAAAACATATAAAAAATTTATACGCGTGTATAGGGAATAAATTTTATATTCCTAAGATTAATGACGATTTTATGGATATTTGATATTTCTTGCATTGTTTCTTCTTCAAGATATAGTTATAGTTGTTATATCGATCTATAAAAACGTCCAGTATGATTTACCTTTATTAACATAGGCTCGGGGAGTGCTAATTTGGCATTTTTTCCAGTTTTTCTACCTTTTACTTTCATTTTTACTCATTATATTTCAATATTCTCCACAGAAAAACACTTCTATGTATAATATTATTTAAATAATTAATGAGTGTGATAAATTTTGGACTATTCCGAAGTTTATTCTAAGAACTTGTAACATTTAGTATCAATATAAGATTGAATCGTAAAACTATTTATTAATCAATTCGGTAACAACAAATATTTTATAATTTTAAATTTAAAATTCTTGATTTTGGGGAAGTCCGATTTTTGTCCGTTTGTCACAAACAAAAAAACCACTCGTTTTATGCGTGATAAATTTACATTTTTTTAAGTTTAGACCACCACCTGCTATAGTCGAATGTGTTCTATAAATTCAACTTTTTGTATCAAAAAGGGCTTTGTTCAGAAAATTTAAGAAAGCTGCTCTTGTAATAGAATATGAATCAGTTAGTAGATTTCACTTTTCTGTCAGTGACTAACAAAACTATAGGCACTTATCAAAATGTAAATCACCACGATTATTCTACAATCTGCGGTATTATGTAATTATAAAATTGAATACAAATACATAATACATATTTAAAACTTTTGGCAGTAATAATAAAATTCATATACCTATGTCAGAATGATAATTACTATTATTATTGTTATTATAAGAAACAATAACGGTGTAATAGATAGGATTTATAAAAGGAAGGATAAACGAATGCTTCCTTTTCAAGTTCCTGTTTCAGTTCTACTGTATACCTATAATACATATACACACCTATCTTTGATTTTATTGATAAACATGACAATATCATCATCTATCTAACTATATCAGAAAGGTTGCAGTTGTCACGCCTACAAAAAAGGTCACTTCCTTTGAACACCTTTTTTACATTATTAAATCGTATATAAATACATACTTTTAGACACAAGGTAACGTCAATGTAATTGTATTGTCAATTTTTGTGTCTAACTAGGCAAAGAGTTCTTACAAGGAAGTGAATAAATAATAAGTCATTATTATTAATATTATTATTATAATACGATTGTTGATGTATTTATATAGATATCCGTATGTGGTACATCATTTAACACGTTCTAGTTATAAGAATTTTCTGTTAACTCCCAAGTGTATTCACATCTATTAGTGTATTATTGTAATTAATGATAACCTTGATGATAATAATGATCGATAAATGATTGATAATATGCCGGCTGAATATTGGAAGGATTCTATATTATAGATAACAGTTTTATTGTTAAATTACCCACAATTATATTTAATTTTGAATTATTTTAATACAGAATTTGTGGTTTATTATAAAAATCGATGACAGTATGTATGAATTTTTTTTGGTCTAAGAAAAAAAAATGGGTCTTTAAATAGTCTGACATTGAAAAAAATTCTAGTAGGAAATAGTTAAAGGTTAATTTAAAGAGGAGTACAAAGAAAATAAATGGAATTTTATACAATTTATTATAAATATTAATCATTTTTTTTTTTTGAGTAACAAGAAAAAGAATTGTAATCAAAAGAGAATTAGACGAAAATTATTAGATACTTGTTTTTCAAATGATGACCCTTGCATTTCAGATATTCGTCAATTCATTGTAATTATATGAAATGCGCTATCAAGAAATTGACGTAAAATACAACTTTGTACGGTAAATATAGATATAATGAAGAAAAAGCCATTGCAAAATAGGATCGATAAAAAATAAGTAAAAAGGTCTAGTAAAAGTAAGTGTATCAAAATTTTCATATACAGTAGAACACGGCTATCAAGGGTGCAAATGCACTGTTACAGCGTACAAATTTACATGGAAGTTTAAACCATTTGTTTAGTGTAATTTTTCAACTTCATGCACATAACGAACGAAAGTCTGTAGAGATTTTTCCAAAAATCATTGATGAAAGCAAAATCAAGATACTAATAGACCAGAATTTCCAGTAACAAAGTTACAATTACAGAGCACTGTAACAAGTTATTATAACAGGGTGGGATATTTTTGTGTCTTCAGATGGTCTATTTGCCGGTGTTGTGTCTAGCGGTTCGGAGAAAACTAATTTTTGTTTATAACAATTCACGCGTATTACAAATAACGGTTATAACGCAGCCAATTGTTGGGGTCCTGTGGAACTCATTACAGCCGAGTTTAGCTGTATTTAATAGATTTTGTTTATGTGTTATTATCAATCAATGGTTACGAAATTTGTTTTCTAATCATAGTTTTACATATTGCACATATTTATTTTCATTTCTTTTTCTTTGTTTTTATTATAATTCGTTAAAAATATTATTTAATAGAAAGCAGAAATCTATTGAATTAAAATCAATTATATATCCAAAATAAGAAAGTTGATTGTCAATTATACATAGATAGTGAATTTCTAAACGACAATTAATTTATCAGTACGATTATCATATAAATAAATCAAATTATTTTTTAGACACGATAGTTTATCCATAAATCAATATAATAAATATCTTATAGAGACAATTACGGTTTTTAAAATACAATGAATATGTTTCAATTTATCTATAGTTATTCATTGATATTTTACATCCTTTTTTATACAATGAACCACAATTGGATTTCTGATAAAGAACCAAATAGTTATTTCCATAAAAAGGACAAAAAGTACCTGATTGTCTCACGAGGCGTGGAAATTGCAGCTCGAGACGAGGTCGAGAGCTGCGACTACGCCAGCTGTGACAAATGTGTGACACACAGTATTTTCTTCTACGATCGTTCTTCATTTCAGCAAAACAATTATCTGAATTAAATGCATTTTTATTTCTGTATGTTAAACTTCAATTTTACAATTAGTCGACCCAATTATTATTGATAATGTGCAGTAACAATTGCATTGCACTTGCAAGGAGTGGTGCAAAAGCGTAGATTCTCCTCCTATTTCTTAAACTGATTTACTATCATCCTCTTTTTCTAGCTTCTTGACGCATTTTCCTATTTGTTTAAGTCGTATAATATGACGAACTTTAGTAACTTCGTACATATTCAGCCTGCTTATAATATATTTTGACTTTGTTAATTGTTTATTCATTATTACGATTACTAATGAATAATGAAAAAAATATCCAATGCTATCTAAAATAACGTCGATCAATTTGTATGAATAAATATTACCACATTTTTTTTTCAAAACAAAGACCATTCAAACATCAATCAGTGCAAAGTCTATAGAGTAATTTGACCAAAAAAAAAAATACTAATTAAATATTTAACAATTGAATAGAATAAAAAACAATTTTTCGGTAATGTTGAATGAAAACAAACAAATTAGCAGAACATATTGTGTCTGGGAAATTACAAGACGACCTTTAAACTTCCCTCACATTTAATACGATTATGATTGTCTGTACGTATAAAGAGTTGTTCCTGGCCGGAATTTGACATTTCCTTAATACTGCACATACTTTATATCCTTTTATTTTATTTCGAAAATAATTGTTCATAAATACGACAAGTACAGGATAAAATCATCCACATACTAGATGGATTTGTTTACATTTAGTAGTTGTTTCAGGAAATGGTTTTCAATTTGAATTATACACATGTCACGTACATGTATCGGTTGAAAACATCCGGAAAATTATTTAAAACAATAGGAACTACTCTAGTGAAAAGTGATTTGTTTAGTACAACCAGTCTAATCGTTACATTATTATAGGTGCATTATCTTCACATAAAGTAGCTTTCTCTATTAGACACCATCTCTTCCTTGTATAATTAACTAATTGTATAGACAATTACTGTCTATAAATCATAAAACCGGTATCAATTTTGTTAGTAATTCAACCATCAATTGAACAAAAAAACGATAAAAAAACTAAGGGGCAACGATCTAATTTTAGTCGTTTTTGGAATGTAAAGAGAATACCTTTTTTTTCTCCCACACATACAATTTTATTATCATTATTATTATTGTTCATACTGAGATTGACATCAAGGTATTACCATCGACAGCGGCATTGTTACTTTGATCGGACCCCTTAAATTAAACGGGAAAAAAAATCACGACGAAATCCACGGTGAATGTTTTACTCAAAATACCACAACTAGTTTTGGTTGATTTACGACATGTCTTTATCAGGAAGTATTGACTTGTTTTAAAGAAAAATTATAATTTACCTTGAACATCACGAAAAAATTGTCCATGACTATTATAAATTCAATAATAATAATAATAATAATCGTAGTAGTAGGAGTAATAATAATAATATTAATAATAAATCATATAGGAAAATTTTTTGGTATTAAAAAATCCGGTACAATAATTATACGATGATTTTAGTTTAGTTTGAATTTAGCCGTGATCTAGATATGTAACATTTATTAAAATAATAAATTGAAAGAAATGTATTCGGTCGAAATCGCCCTTAAAATAAATAATAACAACAAATGAATTGCACATGTTAGATGTACATGTACATATGTTATGTACATGTATAACAAACAATTGTACCCAATGGAAAACACGTGAATTACATCTTGAAGGTTAATGATTTCGACAATTTGAGTGACAATGAGGATACATTGAATTACAGCCAATTGTTGCGACAATCATCCAATGACGGGTTGACCATCTTGTAAAAGCAACATCGTACAAGAGTATCTTTAGCAAAACTATTTTTGCCACTTTACTCATCATAATATCTATCAACTTTCTTCTATACAAGTTGACATTCTAGTTTCATTTTGTTGTTATCAACGTTTATAAAAGTCTATTTGTGATACTTTTAGAAAAGAGGACTGCAGTTTAGAAATTTTCCATAAATCCAACTATATGTTTCCATTAAAAACTATTGTTTTATCAAATATTTTTTCATTCATGTTAACGAACTTTCATATATGAAATTTAAAGAAGTGTTTGTCTAGACTTAGCTTCTTCGCATTTTCTAGATTAGTCTTTTATAACGTCAGAAGTCTAGTAGTACATATACAGTGGAACCCATTTATAATGGACTCACTTATAATGGAAACTCGCTTGTGATGGACGGAATGCCAGGTCCCGATGGAACTGCCGTGTATTGTAATGTGTGTAAACCAATTTCGGATAAGATGAACATCCGGTTTTAATGAACCTCCGGTGAAGTCCATTATAAGCGGGTTCCACTGTATGTATGTATAATCCGGTACTTGCTTGATCAAGGATAATAACAAGAGTATTGCGAAAAATAAAACAATTATTTGAATAAATGACATAGATAATTTCCTCCTGTTGATAACCGTTTCTGTTTTATGAATTAATTTAGGTTTGTTTCGGTTTTTTAAAAGTCTTTCTTGTGGTAAAAGAGATACTCAAGGTAATTAAAACATCTCGGGAAGAAATGAAAGGATAGTATTGGTAACATCAGAAAATTAAAAAAATAAGAACACTTCAAGGATATCGTGGCAAAAAATAGAATCCAGATAGGAAATCCTGCGGCAATACAAACTCCAAAAAGCTAAGCAATATTTTTAGGATCAAAAACAAGAAAACGAATAAAGAAACAACTACTGGTTGCGTTTCGTTAGTCGTTAAAAATAGATTCACAAGGTAAAATTGAAAAATAATAGCGGAAAAAGTACAATAAAAATTTCAGTTTTCTCAATATAATTAACTGTATTAGAAACATACCTTTGCGGTTTTGGGCTAAAATGAAGACGCATTTTTCGATTTTTATTAAATGTTTGAAAATTATCATTTAATAATAAATATTTAAAGCTATTATGTAAGTACACCGGTAACACATTAGAAGAATTAGCACTATCGACTTACCCAAGAAATAATTAATAGCAATTCCACCAAAATTTACAACTGGTATTATCATACAACATAGTCCACAAAAAATTAGAAATTTTACAAGAACCATTGTGAAAATAAAGGAACCGTCTCTTTTTACAAACAAATATTAGGGAAAACTATTATTTTATTATTTACAAATTGGAAATTGTTTAATTACGTTTGACAAAAAAAAAAAAAAGATTTGTTACGACACTTTTGTCAAAATACTACGAACTGGAATATTTCGAACTCTCGTTAATCTTATAGATAGGACAGTAATTAACACCTAATGGTCATATGATGAGATATTTACTGCAATATTTTTATATCTACATATATTAACGAATTTCTCGTTATTTTTGTTCGACTATGTTTTTTTTTTAGTCAATAATGTCGATATGTGCATTTGAGTTTTCTTTAATGAGAAATAGCTAGTTTTAACCGGTAAAATTATTGGAAATTAATTTATTATAATCACACCCAAGTCGTTTTTTTATTATTTATTATTAACGTTATTTCTGCGATTTTCAAGTATCTTTGATATTACGTAAGTTTGGAATTTGCTAATATCCTCTTTGTTTCTAAGGTTTAATCTATCTGTGAGTTTTATTAGTGTTTATGGTTGAAATTGAAAATTCGTCACTTTCTCTACAGTAAAAGATATAATTGCAATAATCAATATAGTTTCTCTCATCTTTTCATCTAAACTTTCTTGAATGGTCGTGTATTCAAAAGGACTTTTCTCTCTATTAACTATTGTTGATACAATGGTTTTAATTTTATTAGAGAAAATTTTACATTAAATGTATAATTTGATCGAATTTTAGATGCAAATAATGATATTATATTTTGCCGTATATTTCCCGACCCGACGTCCTTCTTTCAATATGATTTTATTCCGGTCAGTATAGGACGGTCATCAATAACACAAAAAAACAATGTTAAATCAAGGTTTTGTGTCCAGTCTAATAACTAAATAAGTGACTGATTTCAATATCTATACGTACATACACCTATGAGTATGTATTTAAACACTTTTACTGTACTTATACTTATACCTACATACTACAATATACCCTAATATTATTCAAAATAAGATTCAATAGAAATACATACTACATAGGTGATGTAAGTTGATTTGCATATTTATTATTCAAACAGTACAATCGAAAGTTGTTTAAAAGTCAAAAGACATCTTAGAATAGACGTCTGTATTGTGATCAATACAACTCAATCAAATTTACCATTCAATTCTTTTATTTATTTATTATTGTTTTATGTTTATATAATAATATATAATCTAAAACTGAATTTGTTGTCTGATCTATCAAGGATAATAATTTTCTGATATAGATCTTGTATTGTATTGCTAAAAATAAAATATATGAAACAAACAATGATACCAAAAAATTATATTGAGGATTCCAAAGGACAACGGAAACAAATCCCTTCGTTTTGCCCTTATCCAGTCTACTCCCTTAAGTTTCTATTAATGAACTATCTTCTTCTCGAATACTGCAGAACAGGACTATTTATCATCATTGTTTACTGTCCTTTTTCCATGAAATTTGTGGTAGCGATGATGGATGATATTGAAATTAACAATGTTGGTGATAGCTTGTATAATTTTAATTTCATGGAAATTAAAGCCAAACCGGTGAATATTAACAATGGAATATCAAAAATCATAAATAAAAGGTAAACTTCAACAAGAGAGAACAAATTTATTTATAAAGTACAATATTTATAGATTAAATATTGTATTGCTTCTCTCGTCTCCATCATTATATTTACCAAAGGATTTTGTAACCCACTGGTTGAGTGACCAGCAAATGTAAAATAAATGAATCATGTTCATTCAGTCGGTCAGTAGGTGTTTGATGTCTGTGCTTCTAAATCATTAGTTACAATATTTTGAAAAAGTTTACAAAAATATTGCTGTAGAGGATTTGTAAAATTTTTAAAACAAATATGAATAATAAATATGACACAGTTCTAATTTGGTAATGAATAAAATTATGATATTTATAATACAACTATGCAATTATGTCATTGTCTGCAGGCATAATTTTTTATGTAAATTTTTGTATAGAATATATAAAAAATGCATCATACAAAAAAAATCAGGCTAGACATTTTATTAATTGTTATACAATTATTTTTTGCTATCCGTTATTGAATTTTGATTATTATTGAATATAAAAATAAACAATTATTATTTATCGAATGTTCAAGGTTCTACTTTCTTGCGATAATTAAATATTAATAAAGTTCCGAAAAATTATTGACAACAACGACTTTTGACTATTTTACTACATAATTTTGTAAATAACTGTAAGACTATAAGATTAGAGAGATCAAAAACTAAATTGGAAATATTGAAATGCGTGGAAAACTGTACATATATCATGTTAGAGATTTCGGAAAAACCGGCCACACTCTAAATTGTTACTTTTTTAAATTAACTATGGGTAAATACCGTATACTATCAATGGGAAAACAAGTTCTATATTATTAGGTTTTCTCTTATAAATACAAGAAAAAACTGAACTGGTTTGAACTTTTTTTTTGGAAAATACAATAACTTTCAGTAGCGTGTCTTTTCAATATTTATGATTTTTATGATTCATTGTTCAAATCTATGACCATATACCAATCAATATCCATTGTTGATTAGAAATACCAATGTGATAAGAAGATAGAGAGCCAATCGCATGAACAACATTCAACTTGCAGTTCTCTACGTACGTAACTTTCACCATTATTTTAAATTAATTTTTTGCTTCTCTGAATTAATTGAGATTTTATTAATTATAAATTTTTGATAGTTCTCATTGTGCTACGTTTCACTAATATATACCTAAAATATTTTGGTTATCGGATCAAAAGTAATTCTAATTATAAGCTGCATCTATACGCTAAACAAAACCGTTTATTAGAGCGTCAATAATTATTTGTTATTTATTTGAAAATTTTTGAAAGTATCATTGAAATTGAAATGAATCGATTGTTGTCACTTTTGAAAGGAAACAATAAATGGCAAATTGATTATAAATTGTTAATTAACACAATGAATTTTTCAAATTCTTTCAAATACATATATATTTCCGAGAACTGTTCGGTTATCTAAATTTTGATGAACTGGTTAATTTATGTCAAGATTTTTGTAAGGGGAAATATATTTCCAATTTGAATATTTCGCTTTTATAACGGATTTATTTCTAGATTGTTCTATGTAGGTATACAAGATTATGTTACGAGATCTAATCATTAATATGCATGCAAAAATTATATACCAGTCAATAGGGAAATCTCGACCAATTTACCTTCTGTTCAAGGCAAAGAACTCTTACTATTAAAGGATCGGAAATTTCTTCTGTCACTTACCTCCTTCCTCCACATGTGTACCATGTTTGAGATGATGCAGATGAGCATAGTAATGATGATGATGGAGGATGCACTCTAAATCCGTACAGTTCAACATTGTTCACTTGATCTTTGATCCCGGCAATTTGAAAAAAGCGAAAAATAGAGAATTAAAACGGGGAAAAAATCAAAAACCGAAGGGCACTTGTTCAGTTTTATTTATGCTTGTTAGTTTTTATCCCATTATTGTTAAAAGTTAGAGTATTTTGATTTGTTATTATTGCCACACACTCACTGTGTTTATAGCACTAGCACTGTTGTTTTACATAAACAACATTGACAGTAAATAAAATAAGCCTTCATATAAAAACCGCACTTAAATTATGTACAATAGGTATTTCACAGCTTATATCACCTGTCGTTGGAATTCCGGAAGAACATTCTTACTATTACCCCCATACTATACCTATAAACCAATTACCAACCGATTCGATATAGACAGTAATGATAACAATTCGAAACAAAGGTCAAGGTTTTCGCAAACACTAATTAACCGTATAAAGGTGACGAAAGCTCGTATTCACTTATCCAGTCTTCCACTAAGACACTAAACACTGGTCTTTGAGAGTGCGAGGAGTCAAATGCCTTCATGTTCATAGTGGATGTGATTGTCGATAGCGGCTAAGTAGTGGGTCACAGGCTAGGTTATATCAATACAACTGATTAATCGTCAACACACAAAACAACAATTTAATATAACAAATGTTTGACCGACTATACTTATAGCTCGATTCATATGAGATAGAAGGTTAAACGCAAAACAAGACATCGCCGGTGCAAGGAATGGAATGGATATTTATTAAAAGCTTGATGACGATGGTGTCCATCAGAGAGGGGCAACTTTCTAAATGAATGATATGTGAAGTCCCCTCCCCCTCCCCCTTCTACTATCAACACTTCATTCGATCATATTTTGATACAGGTTGCACCTGATAATCGTGATGATGAGAGATGATGACAATGACTGTGTATCATGTAGGAGGATGTTCCGGGCGTTGATGGACAACAATCGAGGATTACGACAGTTTAAGCTTAAATATGGGTAGAGATGAGTTATTTTATTAAATGTATGAAAAAAAAAATACTTTACAACTATCATAAAATCTGACATTTTTTACGACATTAATGAACATGTCTGATTCGTTATCAGATTAACATATTATCATGTTAATCCTTCAATTGTTATTTGGTAGTACAGTCAGGAAACTAAGAATTTTTGGGCGGTCTTGGCAAGGTAAATGCAATTATAAACAATTTATTAAATTAAAAATCATCAAGTTTGGCCAATTTTACTAACAAAGTTAATTTAAAACCTCCCACAAACTCCTACAGTGCTGTATGTTTAGTTTTGAACAATGGAAAATAGTTGATTTTGGATCAAATGAGAAAAAAGTATTAAACAAAATACTGTAGCCTCTCGATTTTCCGGGAGCTGATTATCTGGGATCCATTCATCGATTAACCAGACAACTATTTCTCACCTCCATCTCGAAAAATCGAGAGTCAACTGTAGATGCTGTGGCCACAAAAAGTACTCATTGTCAGAAACTGTAAAACGTGGTGGAGAAATGGAGATGACAATCTTGAAAGAATCGCTAAAAGCTACGATAAATGAAGACTTACCTATAATTTTTTTTAAATCTTTGTACTTATAACGAACTTTACTAAAGGATAGTTTCTAATAACCAGAAGAATAATTGTGTAAAGTGATTGGTGAAATATTGTGGTGACTATCTAGCATATGCAGACACCTATCTGCACCAAATCATAGCAAGGAGAAAGGATTCTGTGGGAAATTGTTGATAACTTACACTTTTTCATAAAGAATACGTTTTAGTAAAACAAAACAAACATCTTAAAATTTTCTAGACAATCACTTACGCCATTCTATCATTTAGGTAGTAGTAGTAATAGTAATTACCATAAACAAGTAGTTAGGATAGTAACTTTTTCTACATATTTTATATATCCTTTCTCCTGTACTTTATGTACTTTAAACATTATTTAACCACTATTTGAATTTATCATAAAAAAGTACAGTTAAAAAGAAACCGTTAGAAACATTAACCTTCAACAAGTCTGCTACTTTACAATCAATCAAACTTCTTCTACTCAATATTCAGCAGACAAATTGTGCAATAATTTTCATTACGATTTACCTGTAATTAAATTTTTGAAAGAATAGGATCAGACTAGAAGAACAGACACAGAAAACAATAATTATCATTATTACTATCAGAAAGTACTTTGAGACAAAATCTATTCAAAGTTCATTTTTTTTTGGTCCCGGAGTTATTGTCATGGTCACGGCCACACATTTAGGTCTTAACCTTAGCACCCCAATTAATAGCTCTCTGGAGGAGATTATAAGAAAATATCATATATAGATTATATGACGCACAAACCTTGTCGCCTAATGTTGAGAAAGACAAGAATATCAATTTTTAAATAAAAATTCTATATATCATGTATCGTTTTTTTTTGTGCAAATTAAGAGTGAATGACACGACACATGTGACAAATAACGATGACCCACAAATGTTTTATATCATTTCGGTAAAATATCAGAAGAAGTCATTTCTTCATACTGTTCGAACGTTTTTCTTATTAAATCAAGATCATGAAATTTCTAGAAAAAAAAAATCGAATATACGAAAGTTTCAAAAACAACTGATAATGATAGGTTTTGGGTTTTTTCTGTCGACTGTCAGTAAATTACTGATATTAAAATTTAATAATATGTTCTCTAGCGACAGGAAGACGAGTCTCGTACAAGTTTTTATAGTAGCGAATGTTGATAAAGGAAATGATTTTCGGAAACTAAGCCCGTCGTCATTAAACAGATACAAATATCAGAAATTATGAATTTGAAGTGGAAAATTCTAATCTTTAATAATCTGTAGGTAAATAACAGATTTTAGCAAAAGTAGCAAAAAACTAATACGAATACTATCTCAGAATTTAGTTTTAAATGTTAGAATATTTGGCGGGTTTCTTGCTCAGAGTTCAGCTATTTCTGATTCCTGGACAATTTACAGATCGAGCAAAACAAGTAAACAACTGCGTACAGAACACCCAGCGATAATAATGGTGAGACCATACAGAAACCCTACAACTGAATGCCTGATTTGAAGTAAATCTACTCAATTGCCTGACTTGAACTAGAAGAAGAAATACAGAAGTTCATTTCTGATTGCTTTAGGTGGTGTGCTTGTGCAAGGGTTAAACGTCAAGATCTCGCAATTTTCAGCGCCCATGGCCACAGTGGCCATATGCTAGTTACGCCTCTGGTGAATACTACAAAAAATCTGTGAAATTTGACTGCAAAATTACATACCTACTATAATTTTTGCAATTGCAAATTGCAAATTAAAATTCAGTATTTCCAGTAGTAAGGTGCAATTATGTTGTATGCATGTAGGTACTTGGCACGTTTTTATGTAATTAACCCTCATTTGTGTTTTAGACATAAGGAGGGTCTTTAAACAGATGCCACTTTCCTTCGAGCGAGGAAGTAAAAACTGTGGCATTTTAGGGTAACAGTCTCTTGAAACTTGTTCATCTTTCTCGTAATTGCATCGAGTTATTTAGTAATTATGTGAACAGTTGTGCTACATATTTAACTAAAATTTTACTTGGGACTTAAATCTACCAAACAGAATCAGGATATTCACTGACAAGATGATTATAGTTAGGACACAACAGATCTTGTCTTAAATAAAAATAAAACAGATTACCTAATTGCTTGTTAATAACGTACAGCGGTGAACTTCTTTTCTTATCAGAATGTCATCGGAGACGGACTCAAACATTTTCGATTTATTTTTGCACAAAATAACACCTGAACATAAAACAAAATAATAAGACAATTAAATTTGTAGGTCTTGTTCTATTGTAGTCTGCGAAATTACATCAGACATAAATCACTGATTTTTATCTTATCAAAGGATTAACAGGTATAATCCATCAGTTTAGCAGCTATTACTCATTGTCTCTTGACCCTCTAGCTAGAAATACTCCTAAATAATCTACAATTATCCAATATTAGTCTTAATTATTATGATAATCTACATATTAATTAAAAAAATTATTATAAGAAAAATATTTTTTTTAAATGATGATATGGGTGACATTTATATTAAGACTGTTTGATATGTTTTGTACGTTTGAAATCAGGCTAACTTTCCTAAATTTTTCATATGATTCTTGATGTTATCATCACTATTACTTCATATTCATTAAATTTATTAAGAACGAAAAAAGAATTATGTGACGGATACTTCATGTATTATAATTAAGGATTAAAGGTAAAATCTATAGTATTTATGGAAATTTTGAAGTTTTATTATTATTATTATTATTATTAAGAAGCATGTCTGGCCTATTTAACCAAATATGTAATCATGATTTATTTTTCTCTTATCAATGACCAGTACTTGAATTTTGCTAGTGATAGGAATAATTATAAGAGTTTGATTTGATATATAATCTGTATGCATTTGTAGATAACTTTTATGTAATCATTATGAGTAATTGAAGACGGTATGTTTTCTTTTTTTTTCGTTATAATTATAACAAAAACTAATTGGTTATTATTGATAAATTTTGCGGTTATTTATAAGAGATTAATTGGCACGTGTTGTGAATAAAATCGTTTAGTTTATTAACACTTTAGATAACTACTGATTAGGCATACACACATGTATGACATTTTGTTAGAATTCTTTTATTTGTACTATAAAAAATTCTATACAAATACTTAATTATTAATTAAATTCTAATAATCGGTGGGATTCTGTAACAACCAAAGTCATCGTCATCGTCAGAATCATCTTTACTTGCTGAACGTCAAGGACTTTAATATTTCATACGTGGTCCTCGTCGACTTGTTTTGCTCCGCTCATAAAGTTCTAAACGAGATGACTAAATCCTAAATCAGATGTAAACACACTTTAAAGGCAGAAGTATGTGAAGGGAGGCAGCAGTTTTTTTATACAATTTTTCAAAGATTGTTTCACCCCATGTTGATCAGCTCTCCCTTATCACTCGTCTAACAATAAGTTAAAAAGAGCTTTGAGTGGCAGTGTGCAATGGACTTGTAATAAAAGTGAGGGTTCGCGCTCTCAGACGAAAAAAGACAGGGACGTGTCCCTATATTTTTGCTAATATTTGATTCCTACTGTAAAGAAAAACACGAATCCTTTGCTGACTCTAAATGGGAGGCAAGGAGACCGTCCACTAAGAGTTTTATCAACTCTTACTGAATACGATTCAATTGTCGTCTTCGTTGACAATGACTAGTGGATATAACTGATGAAGAATCCCATAGAATGTCATCTCAACATTGTGTTCAAAAATACTGACAGAGGGTGCAAATTTTATAAACAAGTCATGATGGCTTATCTGTGTAGGTGTAAATGACAGGTAATATCATCTTTCGATTCAGGTCTTGTACTGACTTTCTAAACTGATCATCTTTACAAATCACACTATTCATTTTTGGAGGGAATAATGGGTAATTGTTGCCATTTTATAAATTACCGAGGAGTAATTGAAATTAGTGATAAGTGCAATGTATTGACTAAATATTAAGTGATCAAAATTTATACTTGAAAGTGTCAATATATCGTTATATTATTTATCAAACATACTGTCACTTATCCAAATTAATAGCTATTGCCAGGACATTCAAATTTAATGATCAACTTCCTCTGTAAATTACAGTGAAAGTAATGTAAAATAAAAGTACACGTATTTCCAATAAATTGTCGTGACGATGAACCAGATGCAACCGAAAAAGAGTCACACAAAACAACAACTTTTGAAATGATACCACTGGTTGTTGTTGTTGTGTTGTTTAATATCTCGCAGGACAAAATACCGTTCTGTTCACGAATAAAAATGCACGTATACACTTATCTTTGACGTATGCACTATACATATAGTTGACAAAATGCACTTCATCGACCAGTTTAGCCGGATCTGAAGGTTCCAGAATTTTATAGTAATTAAGCAATCTGAATACTGTTCCAATCGGTCAAGTTTTTTTTGTATTTACTAATAAATAGCTTAAATGATATGTAATCTGTGCGACAATAATTCAACAACCGTGGCCCAGTTATTGATAATAACTGCTATTTAGATGAGTTGACTTTTTTCAGTATAATTGGATGAACAATTTTCCCCGATATGAATATATCAGTTTTCGGAAACAAATCGATTATGTTCTTATTGGCAAATAAACAACAACAACAAAATTAACATTCCAGATGGCAATTTTTACTTTTTCAAGCCAGCTATCAATATAAATTGATATTTTCAGGTAGCATTGGTAGGGTTTTCCAGTAAACTAGTCTGATACAAACTACAATAATATGTTATGGGATAGGTGTAAAACTCCCTAAATTGGGGCCTCCAAAGAACCCGAATCAGGTTTTTCTTTAAATATCAAATGAATATATAATGTCCGAAAAAATTCGGCCGCTTCGATAGAGAATCGAATTTGGTTTTCCCAATTTTCGGCCGGGTTTTCAAATGGATAAATACCTGGCTAGGTAAACTGATTAATATACAGTAAAAATCGGTTATAACGAACCACAAAAATTGGTTCGTGGTTGGTGGACCACAGCTATATGCAGTAGGATTGATAAAAATATAAAGGAATTAAAGCATAATTCAACACAAACAGTGCAAGAATTAACTCAAATGAACAAATGAAACTGAAAAACGGTTTTGTAGTCAAGATACAATTTTGATCCGAAAATAAAAAAAAATTAATGTGTCTAACAAGAAATAAGATAAGAAACAGAAATTCAGTGGTTGTATCCATGCCAATCCTTTACCTGGAAAAGTATGTAAATAATTTAATAATAAATTATTAAATAATGACTTAATGATTGTAAAAATAAAATTTATATGACAATTCCTAATTGTTATTCAAAAAGATTTTTTTTAATCCGTATCGGATATTAAATAATATTTAAATTTTAACAATTACTTGATTTTTCTTGGTAATTTATAGATTTCAGACCACGTACGTATAGTAAATCAGATGATTCTTTAAAATCTTACGTATTCTATTTCCAAAAAATGCTAAAAATAAACTTTTCATTTATTATTCGTAACAAATCTGTTTACTATTTTTAATATAATAAAAGGCTAATTTTATTCATTTTCTAGTAAAGTCTCCAGTTTATCGAGATTATAATTTACTATATTTAGAATTCAAAAGAAATTAACATTATACTATACCTATTTATGAATTGTTAAAGATACAAATTTAAATAATACTTATATGTATTTAAGGCGATTGCGAAAACAAATCTGCTAAAAAAGAAAGCGGTTAGATCTTTGCAGGTATTAAACACGTGATATACCTATACAGGTAAAATATACAGGTAGTTTTTTTTCTTCAACTGTGATTTAGTCTTATTATTTTGTGATTATTCGGGGGGGTTTATATCCGGGGATTTACCATCATAACGTATTCCGTTAAAACCAGAAAAACCCGCTATACCGATATAAAATAATGTATCTTTTATCTATAGTTAAGTTGAAAGCAGGTTTTTCGTTAAAATTGGATTATAAAAATTCTTGAAATTGTTAATTATATGTACTAGTGTCGCCCAGTGGTCGAAATTCGACCACAATCATCTCTCTCTTTCTCTATCTATCTGTCTATCTATCTACTGTTGACTCAAGTTAAGTTTGCATAAGGCCTTGGGTGCGCAGTGGATGACCACTGTAGTGGGGGCGAAGGCAAAACCCACCCTTCTCTCTAAAAGGGATTTTCAGTGGCGTACCTTCTTAGTAAATCTATAGGAAATCATATTATACATACGTTTATTTAATATTTTACCTTTAATCTTCTACTGTTTTTTATTTTCGATTATATTTCATTAAATTTTTTCTCTGGATTTTACTTTTATTTTGTGATTATATATACTTTGGGTAATACACTAAAGACTAAACAACTTTCTCTGCCACGCCACTCCAATTTCGCCTGAAATTTTCACGAA
>JAZBHA010000774.1:0-25941 GCA_037464855.1 Iselma pallidipennis
CGATATCAAAAGCTGTTTGCGGGGTGGGTGTTAATATCATAGGCTCAATGTGCTTAATTTTTATTTTGTTCATTTGGCATTTCGAGCATTTGCTTACATGTTCAGCGACGTCTCGCGACATGTGTTTCCATTGATAAAGCGCTTTGAGTTTTTTCAAAAGTCGTTTTTGACCACAATGACCACCTGTAAGGGGATCATCATGAAACGTCGTTATCAGGTTACGTTTTTCGTCGTCTGCAGTTATTATTTTTGGCGAAATTGACAAAATTATCGTTAAGGTTTTTAAAACTTTCTGCCCCATTTCTTTAAATTCTTTTACCGTGCACGTAGTAAAAATCTGATCATTTGTAAATAACTTTAATTTTTTGAGACCATTCTCATCCTTGCCTTTGATGTACTCAATTTCGAAATCAAATTCTTCTAAATCGAGTCGCATCCTGGTTAATTTGGATGACGGATCTTTCATTGAAAAAAGATAGACTAACGGTCTGTGATCGCACTTGACAAGAAACTTTTGGCCATAAAGATATGGTTTGAAGTACTTTATAGCCCAATGAATTGCGGCCAATAATTTTGGCCCTCAAAAACGGTATCAAGGGAGAAAGCTCCAAATTGATAACTGCAAAATTATTAAATTTAAAACAAAATTCAAAAGACGCTGTTACATACGCGTCTGAAATCGAATCATTAGCGGCTCGTCTAAAAAATGCGTTTATCAGTGAAGGAGTGTCACACCCAGTAGCGGTCAAGCTCGAACCTCCAAATATGTAGTTATTAAATAAATATAAATATATAACAATCAAAATAGTGTTATCTTAACCCACGACAGCCACACATTCCTTTACATGGCGATCCTGGCAGGGTCGCCATGTGATGTTCGCAACGGATATTTGAGGGATTTTTATATTGAGATGAATTTATTATGGCACCATATGTTTATTGATTACTATTACACTACTTATCGACTGATTACTGTCGATGTCACCTATCGACTGATTCCTAGAGAAGCTACTTATCGACTAATTGTATTAATCATCGAAAGCGACGTGTCCTGCAAGAACGCTTATATGACAAAAATGCAATAATTAGGAAATCGCTTGTTCTTGCAGCACAGATTCTACAATCCGTTTGACTCTTTTAAGGCAAAAAATTGGCAGCCGTATCCGGCATGGTTACTCGTTATCAGAACAGTGTTTTAGTTGATGTAGGGTCAAATGGGAAGCGGTGAAGATTACTGGTGTTTCTGAACGAAGAAACGCAATCATTAGCGTTTCCGCGGCATGTATTCCATCAATACAGATGCTCGTCTAGTGTGTACCGCCTCGTGTGACCGATCGTATGGAGCGTGCACTATTCGCACCTTTTTCTACTCGCCCTGAGGCAATGGAACCAACTCCTACCACCCCAAAAAACTGTAGCCTAACTCAATAGGGTGGATATTTGGGGTGTGCATGAGCAAAAAGTATGTTTTCGAAAGAGTTACAATGCCGAATGCGTCTACAAACTCAAATATAGAGACTCTACTGTATGTTTTTCATATAGGTAGGTATGTACTTTGGGTTCAGGCGTTGGTTTAGCTAGTTATTACCTAATATAAATAAAACGCAGAAATTAATAATCTAACGCGTTTCTTCTTAATAAATACCTTAAAAGCTTATATACGATAAAAGTCTGAAACATCATTAAACAGCTTTATGTATACATATAGTTAATATGTTGTTGGTATGTTAAGAACGGTAGTGATTTGGTGATAAGAATATAACGGATCTTTTATGGTACCTACTAGTAGCTAGATCCATTTCTGCAACTAATTTGCTATATAATATAGAAATCATGTTGTAATAAATAATAATAATATCACGTTTCTTAATGTTGAGAAGACTGAAACAAAAACCTAAAAGAATGTCCCCATTTTTAAGATATCTACTGTGTCTACTAATAGGATAATAAAAATTTTTCATTTTCATATTTCTGACAGATTCATTCTTCTTATCAATGAAAATTTCAATTTTACTTTTAAGTAGCATAAAGTAAAATTGAAATTGATTTAAAATCAGGCATTATATCTATTACGGAAATGTCAAAGTGATGTAGTTTCAGTAGCTGTAAAATTAATGCAATCTCATTTACTTTTATAGAGTACATTATATATTATATATACCGAGTGTACAATAATATTTCAGGTCAAAGCTGGCAATGAAATTAGAATGTAAAGTCGAAATAATTTCATTTCTCCGATAAGGTCATGAAACGGAAGCGTATAAACTCAGATTGATTGTTGTGAGGGTTTCATGAAACGGTGAGCCATTAGATTAGATTAAACTACTGGGGTCGTTTGGCTACTCAGCCTTCCTAAGTTGGTACTATTACCATTGGTATCGCCAAATTATATCTGCTTTATGAAGTTAATTATCGCTCTGGGAGATTTTTTCCTCACTTCGACAAGAGAAAAGGTCACATCGCCCAAGTGGGTGAGTCCAATCCACATAATTTGCACAATTCACTGTCACATTTTTAAGATAGTCCTGTGATGAGTCTTAGCTCATTCCTAATTGAGTCAAGAAGCTTTATAGCATTCGTAGGCTTACAATTAGTAGTCAATAAACTGTCTCGCCTGTCGCATACTTGGATATTGTCTCCAGTGGAGCATGTTTATATTCTTTTCCCATCTGTCCCTTTCTGTGGCTCTTACAATTAGTTGGCCCACAGAAGGGTTCCGGATCTACAGGACGGGCCTGTTCCTTTAAGGTTGTTAGCTATTTCGTTTCCTTCAATTCATTCATGTCCTGGCACCCATGTGAGGGTAGGTTTATTACCACTTGCCAGTTGCTTCAGAGATTGACGATACTGGCAGACGGTTTTCGACTCGAGAGCTTAGGAAACCGACTGTCTGTCAAGATATATTATAGATCTGTGCACCTTTGAGGTCCCTTCGTAAACACTCGGGCGCACAGGTCTATTGCAAGAGTTTCAGCTTGCATTATAGCTGGTGAGTTTCCCAAGGCTCAGGATGTCCTGTAACTGGTGTCATAAATTCCTACACCAGTCCCTTTGCTCGTTTTAAGCATTCCCGTAATGCGATTTTTCGTTGTCGCGGTGGCAACGACAACAGAAAATCGCATTGGTGTGGGGAATGCTTTGGACTTTAGACCCATTTGTTTACGAGATGGAGGATTTGCCGTCTAACTGATCAAACGAGGTTCTTACTCTTTGGCGGTCTTCTATGGCCACGTTGAAGAGAGTTTCGAAGTCAAATTTCCCCGGCATGAGTTTCGATGGAAATTCTGTTTGCATTTGCTTTAGAATTCAGAGACGTCCTTGCCAGTCTCTGAGAGCCTTAAGGCAACAAGAAGTCCTTCCTTCCGAATCTGCAAATTGAGCGGGACTTATTTTGCGTCGCTAGTTCTTTGGTTTTCAGACATACGGCGAGCATACAGCGTTATTGACAAGACAATCGTTTAGTATATTAATAACTAAGTTCAGATATGATTTAAGATGATAATTATTAGCTCCTTCATTAATGGCGTGTCAGTAAAGTGGAGAATGGTTGCGACTTCAGAAGCATAGCTTGATGCGTACTTTATTAAAATTAGCATTTGTTGACGTTGGAAATAGAATGGTACACCCGATATTTCAGGTCCAACTAGGGTAAGAATTAAAAATAAAAGTCGTTCATTAGGTTTAGAATTAATTTTGTGTAAAATAAAATTGATTGATCATTATCAACCATTATTTTTGATTTTAAAAACGTGTATTCTAGCCTAGAATGAAATGCCAATAATTTGTCAAAGTTGATAAAGTATCGATCAAGTTACGACACTACGTTCTCACTTCATCGCCTACTTTGTAATGAAATAGCATTGTACACTCGATATATTGTAATACATAGATATAAGGATGAAATGCACGTGAACATCCCACTATACATAACTGTGCTCCATTTATCCATTATGTGGTCAGAAGAAGATTGACCATTTAATTATCTTTGTATAGATATTCCCATCACGCAATCTTTATATTGTTTTTGTGTGGATATCTTACGGCAATCGTAAAATAAATTTAATAAGTTTGTTTTTCCTTTAAATGATTTGATAATTTCACAACATTATTATTATTATTATTATAAACGATTTATAAGTAGTTATGTCGATTATTTTAGAATGCACTGCCGGCCATAAATTCGGAATTTCCATGCTAATTGTAAGTGTGCGTCCGGCTCTTAGCAATATTGACGTTTTCCAGAGAATTACACGAGACCTTTATGTTAGTGTGTCGACTATTCCTGGCTACGAATTTAGCTCGCGCCCATCATCCACCATTGGTTGAATTGACAGTTTTGCAGATCTCAGGGGGCGCCCATTGCAAAAGCGCAGACTATCCACTAAAAGTTCGGTAATTGGCTTTTAGCAACGTTTTCCGGGAAATTACGGGATTCTCTCCGAGCAGTTTTTACAGAACTGTATGTGTGTCTTAGAATAAGCACATTGACACATTGCCCCTTCACATATTTTAGGTACAACGACGTTTTGCATAGACTTTCTGAAAGAGGTCACAAAATGTACAAAACTGTATGTTATGTTAGAGGACTCTTTAACACCTACAGGTTTTCTAACGAATTTGGACCGGATGGTCCTAATAAGCGAGTCAAGTATGTGTACATGCGTGTGCATGTAAAGTTTAGAGATTCATGCGAACTTAATGCACGCAGACATACCAAAACTGACGCACTCACCTTTTGGCCAAATTTGTCTTACAATTAAATACTTGATCTTAATTTTTTCTCGGAAACACGTGATACATACAGAAACATTCAATTTGATAGTATACAGGATGTCCCACCGTAATGTTTGTTTACAAATCGGTAAATAGACCAATATTGCAATTGACAACCCCTTTCAGGGCGTTCCCGTTAGCATTACTTCGAGATGTATGACGAATCTATTGATTTGTGGTCACTTTTAAGAGGTATAAGTGGTCCAAACTAAGAAGAATTTTGAGCAGAAGGGCACAAACGATAAATCCCTCCGAAAGCATGACGAATCTATTGATTTGTGGTCACTTTTAAGAGGTATAAGTGGTCCAAACTAAGAAGAATTTTGAGCAGAAGGGCACAAACGATAAATCCCTCCGAAAGCTTAGTGGAAGTACCCAATCGTTTTCAAAATATGCTCGAATTTGTTTGTTCTTAGCTTGTAATCTCAAATGAAGATTCACAGATCGCTGATCTACTTCGATGTTACATGACCATGGAAAACGAACTAATAGGTGCTTTTCTGTCTGATCATGTGATAGAAAAGTCATTTAGTAACAGGTATACTTAATTTCCAAGCTGTTTGAGTACTTGGTGATTCAATCAGTCTAACATAAATTCCTTTATCGCTATTTTGCAAGACTCAATCTTTGATTGGAACTGGTTAGTTCGTCACTCGATAATCCGTCATCATCTATAGTTCAGTGCCGTTCCACCAGTACCTACAACTATATTACTCGTCCAGGCTAAGAAGAACTTTGAGCGGGGGTTGGCACCTGCCAGTACTTAAAAACGACAGTGACGAGTCGCTATATTTTCCGCATGACTACTGTTTCGTTGGTTTAACGGAAGTATCCGACCGACTTGACTCTTTTTAGCTTGGACGGTTCATATATTTTCTATAATTCCGATATTTGTCCCATACTTGAGAAATTAATGCTATCTTTAGTCAAAGAAAGTTATTAATAGTGGAGTTACACTTGATCCTCCAGAAAAAAGAATTGAAATTCCGCTTAAATGCCGCTAGTTTGCAATTTTACCCACAAATCAATCAATCTATTTTTAAATTAAAATAACAAAAAAGTAAAGTAAAGTAAAAGCTAAACGATGTATTTGAGCTAATATGGCAGGAGCTTGTTCTATTCCCTATATTACCTATTCAATAGATTATTGAACATCTACTCTTATATGGCACAATACTTTATCTTCGTTTATCTTGTGAGAACATCTGACCTGGAGTTGAGGGCAACATTTCAACCTAAACAACAACAACAAACAACCAAACAACAACGAACAACACAACACAACTGAAACTGATTGACAAAACTTATTTGGTAGTAAAATTACAAAAAACCATTTTCCATATTTTACTGTGAGAGACTTTGGGAGAATAGGTGACCGTCACTCTGAACTCTGATAAGACATCAGATGAATAGTTGAAGATTTGAAATTAAAAAGAACTTAAGGAGGAAGAATGGACGAGAAAAAAAAAGAGACGAGCGGAACTAGATTCATGTTAGTCGGACTTTATTTGAATCTTTATACAGTAGAAACTCGATTATCCGGCCCTCAGTTATACGGATTCGCGATTATCCGGCCCTCAGTTATCCGGATCCGGACTGCCGACCTTGATCAAATATGTAGCTTTATACAAGTCGAATCCATGCATGCACATACATACATAGGTACATACGTACGTACGAAAATGTATTTCTTAATAATTTCTTAATAAACATTGATTTTTGTTGTCAAGTTCACTTTGTTTTTGTTGTTTTTAATCCACGCCTAGCATTATGTGTTATGTAATAATATGTACATATGTATAAAAATCGCTTTTCTTCATACTTTCAATTATCCGGATTTTCGATTATCCGAATGCCTAACGACAACAATTAGTCCGGATAATCGAGTTTCTACTGTAATAGAAAAAAATGAACAAAGTTGTTTATTTTTTCCATATTTTTACATCATAATCTCATAGACGCAAGATTACAGCCGTACTTTTCTATATGTAGACCACTATAGTATTGTTGAATTAAGAAAAGAAATCCCGAACTCAATGGAATTCCAACAACGCTAACAACAACAACAACAACAACAAGAATGATGGACGAGAAAAAACCAAAGTAAATACTGTCAATTCGAAGATTGAGTGATCGGTCTTTTTTCTTCGATCGTGAACTATCAAGAGAAAATCACGAAAATTTTAATATGTGTGTACAGCTAGAGGTCGATTATCCGGCCCTAGAGGCTTTCTGTTTTGTGCATACACGCAATACTTTATTTTATTGGTAAATTCCCATCAGAGAGGATTTAAGCTAGCTTTGATGATCGATTAAATCTTGAGGGAAAGATTTCTACGAACCGGACATGCCAATGATTAGATTAGATTGTTGTTGTTGTGTGTGTGTGTGTATGTGTTTGGGCAAATTGGTGATTTGATCGCGTGATCAGGAAAGCAACAATCTTGATCTTGTCCTCAATCCTCAATATATTTCAAGAGTGAGTTAATTTTAGTTCACCAATGTGTTTGGTGAATGGTTTATGCACTTGTGAATCGTTTCACACACTAACTATTGTTACATTTTTCGAGAAAGAATGTCAAAAATGTGTCACCTTTACCTATTTCACGCTCAAACACCTCGTCTCGTCAAAGGTTCTCTATTGAGAAATTGGCAAACCATTCTTAAAACTCAATAATAATGGCCGTATATGTAGCGATAATAATGAGAGAAGAAAAAAGAGAGAGATTTTAAGGTTTATCAAAAAACTACAAAACGATAGTGCTCCAGTTTTGTGTAAGAATTTTTAATTCGACAAAGTTTTTTTTCGGATTTTTGAATGGAATCTGTAGATCTTTGGCCATTGTTGTGAATGGTCGTGGTGGTGCTAGTTCGATTTCGAACTTTTGTCAAGCAAAAATTAAGGAACCGTGACGGATTTCGGCACTATTTGGTCACAAAAGAACGCTCAAGTGCCAGATTACTTGTTTATTTACTCACAAAATCTTTATTATTGTTGGCCATTGTCATATGTTCTCAAAAAAATACAAATTAAGCCAAGATTCATTTATTGATTCTCGTGCAACTCAGCTAGGTCACGTTAGGTCAAGTATTCTTTTCTTCGCCGTTTTTATGAATTTAAACGATCTAACACCACTACTCTTTGCCAATTAGTGATAAATTTTGATTTATGTTTGTTTGAAATGGGGGCCAATAACCCATTTGAATTGTTCCTTTGGTTTGGAAATAACAATAATCCGACATGATAGCTAATATAACGAAATTACCATGATTCGATTCTTCGTCTTTTGAAATCCTCTTAATGCTTCAAAATTTTAAGACATAATTTTCCGTATTCTTCTTCTCTTCTAGATTAACAACAAATGGAACAACTTTATAGCGAAGTTTGTTGTTGTTTTCGGGTGGCAATTAAAAACATTCCAACTTGTTATTTGTCACGAATGCAACTTGTCAAGTGGTACAGTAGCGGTCTAGAAGATATCTGTCAGATACATATCTGCTCTCATATTAATGACCCTGTAGATAGCACTTCTGTGTTCTTGAAGAGTGTGCCATCCATTTAGTCCTGCTTATCTGTCTTATATTATGTTTTATTATTGTTAATGCCGCTAAGAGATGAGAACTTTTAAGAACTAGAAAGAATGATGGAATTAATATATGGAAAACTAAAAAAATACATTATGAATGATATAGAAATATATAAAAATCTATCAAGAGTACCGTATGTGATACAGAATTAATCATCTCATTTTTCTGTTTTGAATAATAAATATTAAAGAAATAGAGCAGAATTTATCTAGGCGCTTACGTAAAATACTCCCGATAATCCACACTAATTATGGTTAGAATTCTTCGATTTAGTGGAAAGATCAAATACAAGCAACAAATTAATGATTCTCATAAGAATCAATAGCTTCATTTTGTCCGACACAGGTTGGATATGACGGTCCAGCCGTAGTACGCCTGTATTTTAACACTATACAGCTATATTCAAATAAAAGTATGGTCTTGAGGCGAGCAATTAACCTTCACTGTTAATCCCAGTCCATCACGCACTTCAACTCAAAGTTCTTCTTAGCCTGGTCTTTTCAACTGTCTAGGAACATAGGCGAAAATAGGCACAGGTGGGAGTGAAAACAACTTATGCGGATTGTCTATAGGTTCAACAGAAACATGAAATATGGGTGTGAACCAGTATCCTTGTTGTAGTTATAGCCCCTATCATGTCTAGCTTTGGTAAAATTCCTATGTTTCTAATTGATTTTTGCCAAAATCGGTACGGATAGACAAAGATACCCTATAAGAGTGGCCACTAAAGTGAAAATGCATCCCTATTGTTCCATAGTGGGCAGATTTATTTTTAAGAAAAGCACTGGAAGTGCCCAAACACACTCATATTTCATGTCTCTGTTACACTTACATAAAATCAGCAAAGGTGTTTTCTCTCCCTACTGAGCTTATGTACCTACTAGAATGAAATGAACTGTACGTATACAGGTATATTCAAATAAAAATGTGGTCCTGATAAGCACGAGAGCAAATATGAGCAATCTCTAATACATGAATCACAACAATCGGAGTAGGGAAATCGTTGTGCTTTTATCTTACTTTGATTCATGAGTCAGAGATCGTCAATTTCTATCATTTCTCTTGCTCTCGTGATTTGCAAGATCTCACTTTTTTCTTAACGTACCTGTATGTAGCATTATGTTTACTATGTGTGTATTTGTAAGTCTTAGGGTGCGATGACACTATGAATATGCTTGCTGGAATCAGACGTACGCCACACTGAAACGCTTGCTCAAAGACTGCGTCGTGCCTCGCCTGTATTGCATAATGCGGCGATTTACATGCCCTGCGCTTCATCTGCGTCTCAATATGCGCTCCACCTTACCGGATTGTAGTAACAGTGGTGCTGAGATAGGAAATATTCCATTTTGGACAATCCATGAAAGTAAATTCTTTCAAAAGATTGATATCCTCTACAGAAATACGTGTATCAAGTTAGGCGAAAATATCACGTTCATTTTGTAACCAAATCGATATGATTGATCGATTTTTAAACAGCTCCCCTGCTGAGTTTATTACAAATAATTACCAGCACAGGAAAAAAGCGAGTTAGTTTAAATTAATTTAAACTGATAACGGCCAAGTAACAGAATTCGCTGAAGCACAAACATGATTGACCGATGGTAGCTTAATTAACACTGATTTCATCCAAATCTTTAGCAGTTCTACAAATAAGTATACTTATTGTTAATGTAAGTTTTAATGTGTAGTAAAAGTTAATCATGATTCGGCCCACTGGTAATTCCTATTGCTGCTGCACCCTGTTGGTTACAGTTCGTAGAGTTCGTCTCTTATTTAACGCCACTTGAAGATGTCCAATATACGATAAGACAAAATAAAAATGTAACTGCGGTAGGAAATAAAAATGTAACTGCGGTAGGAAATAACAATGAAGTTAGTTAAACGCATCTAACCGGTCAGTAGAGCATAAACAATAACACCAGATCAGTATTTTAAGTAAGTAGTAGAAGTTAATTCTTTTCTTTTCCTACTTCGAATTGAATTAACACAATCAAAAAAAGTTGAACAATTTATTTATAAGAAATTTCCCGATTAGAATCTTTGATTATAAATTATATAATAATTAAATATTGACATCCAAAAATTGTTGTTGCCGGATTTTCAGGTCCGCTACATATAGAACCTGATCGACAGTTTAATCAAATTTTAATATTGTATAATTGCGTCATGTAAATAACACTCCTTCAAAATAAATAATAATAATAGTATGTATGTTGATTTTGTGTATGTTAAATTTATAATGATTAATTAATAATGATTTAGTTGAATGTGTATGTGTGTGTGATAGATAGTGTGATACATTATCAATTTAGATCAAACATTAAAGATTGTGAAAGATTTTTTTTCCTCGCTAAGATATTTTGACGGAAAGAAGTATGTCACAATTTAGATTATTGTAATTTGACTTGTTGCAATATGTCGCGAGTGCGAATAACACTAATTGTAAATAAGCTTATGTTCACGAGTTAAAAAACACACAAAAAGCTATCAGTGCATATGCGTATTACCGCGCAATTTAGCTAGATTAAGTGTACGCAAAACTGCCCTGTCACACGGCACAAAAATAAATTGTAGTTTAACCAAGATTGTAATTACCATGGTTTTCAATGTGCCGTGTGACAGCACACAATATTCAATTATTGAGCAGTGAAACATCATTAGTAAATTGTGTGTTCAAAACTCTATTTAGCTAAATTGTGTCAACTACCCATACGCGGCATCTAAAACTATGGCTGCCATCAGCTGTTTGTTCAAGATACGACATTTCTACGCCTTGCGCGTGCATTAATTGTAATTGTGAAACCTCGTGTGTCATGCTGCAATTCACCAATAGTACAATTTGTTTTGACCTTGTCGTTAAATTACAATTTATTTTTTCCGTTCGACAGGGGTCTTAGATTATGTTCCATAACTCCATAATTTATTGCTCATATTGCAATGTTATTTTTGCCAACAATAAGATATTTTGGAAAAGATTAATAAGAATCATTTGAAAGAGAAAAGCTAATTTAAGGAGAACAAGTTTGTCATAATATACAATCTATGCAGTTATTGCTACAATTTTCTTCAATTACGGCAACGCTAAATATTGATAGAACGAGATGGACGACTGCACACAACACTAAATAAGGTTATTTGGATGACATGTAGTGTTATGTGTAGGTATGTCTAATTTATCAGCGCCAAGTAGCTAAAACAGGTTACTGGATCAAGTAACTAAGTATAGTTGCTTGTACCTGAAAATATTTCCGAGAGGTATAGACGAATTTCGTTACTTGATTTAGTTACTTGTCTCAGTTACTGAAAATTCGACTTTACTGGCACACCTCAAGACAAACGAACACAAACGACTAAACAGAAGGTAACTAAACTTTACGTACTTTCTTGTTTTAGTAACCTGTTTTAGCTACTTGACATGTGTAAATGCGGCATGAACAACACAAGATCTATGGACGCACATGCGCAGTGTAGCTCAATTTACGTAGATTATGTGCCCAGAACTCAATAACTTAAATTGTAATTCATAACGTAACATTTAAGTAATGCCGTTATTACAATATTGGTTGTGTGACAAGGATATTAGATGGAAATTAAAATAATCTTCCAGTATAATGTGTGTTACTGTAATCGATTTAACAGACAATAAGTTGATTTATATAAAAAAAAGACGAAAAACTTTATGACGTGCTAAACAATAGTAATAAAATTTCGAACAGATTCGAAAGATAATTTAAAAACTCCTCGATATCCATCCATCTATATTGACATGGTATAATAATAAAGAAAACAATAATAACACACCATGAGAGACAGAGAATTTTACGAACATCAATAAAAATGTTATTACAACTTATTGAAAATAATATAAAAAAAATAATACACAAAAGAAATCATTGAAAACATATATACATAGATATACAGTGCAATTTAGATAGTGTACGGTCAAAGTGTGCCATGGCAAACGTATGTCCATGCATGCGTAATAGTTCGGCTTTCATTCTCCAAACAAGCATTAGTTTGATGCTCAAATAGCAATTTACAATAACGGTGCAAAATCAAAATAAAGCGCAATCTATAATACTTATGGTCAATTGAGCGTTGACTTTAAATGACGTAAGAAACGTATGTCTACACTTCATCATTTGTTACTAACCAACCTGTCATATTAAGTTAGGTTAATGTTCATGAGACGTGTGCTGCTCACTGCTGAACTATCAACCATGTAAGGACGTACGTTTCTTATGGCACACTTTGATCGCACTGTATATAGCAATTTCGGTTTTTGATATCAACCTAACTTAATATGACAGGCTATTAATGAACGATTAAGTGTCGACATATATGTTACTTACGTTATTTTGGGTCCAACGCTCACTTGTCTCTATAAATTTTGGAGATCATACTGTATATGCCGGAACTTTTTCGAATGATAAAATTAATGAGAAGAAAATCTCATCAAACATATCATATTTCCATCGTGGCGCGTTTGTCAACATTCAATGTAACACCGCAAGAGAGTCATTAGTCTTTTAAGTTTGCGGTTGTTAACATTTTTGATTGTCAAACTAATCAATATCGAATGATAGTGAAAGTTGATGGCTGCGATGGTAGGTGTTGATGGATATGGCCCACACACACACACACACACACAAACACAAACAAACACACACACACACACACATACTTTACAAATTATCTTCAATTGACAATTTATTTATAATAAAAATGACAGTTTTTATTATAATTATTGTAAATTTTTACGATTTGATTTTTATTAGAAAAATTCTAATTTTTATGGAGAATTTCATTTTTATTTCTGTATTTTATAGTTTTTTTAAATAATTTTGTTGTTGTTTGCCATAAGTACTGCTTGTTTCCATATTTGGAAGGTTATTTTACACCTCCAGTTATACGACAGCTATAATTACAATTTAACTTATTGCAATTATTTTGAGTTATTTTATTGGTAGGCATGCCGCTTTACTCAGTTGTTTCTAGAACTAACATGCGCACGTGTATTATACCTCAATTTAGGCAAATTGAGTGCTCAGAACTCAATATTCTAGGTTATGTTTTGCAATTTATTAATTAAGTTACGTCGACTCGGTGCCGATCTGATGCGCCGCGTTCGTAGTGGAAAGTGAGCCTTCTTTTGCAGATACAAGAGTGCAATTTTCAATGTATGTCTCTTATCTAACAGATCTCTGAAATACTGGGCTACAGCGACATTCTAGGGTTTTAAACCATAGTGTCGTTATATACAGGTCCTCGAGTAGAGTCACCGAGTTCTACTGTATGTATTTATAAAAAATGAAAGAGAAATGATAATCAAACAGTAAAATGTGGACCACACAAATAGCAACTGGTAAAGTTGCAGGTCTAGATTTAGATTAGAATCTTGAAAATTTGGATTTTAATTTCATAAAACATTGAGCAATACTAGTTATACTGTTGTGTTGATGCGGTTTCTACAAAAATTCATAAATCATTAAATGTCTTTTTATAGACAACGACAACATACATATACATATCTAGAGACATATATCTATAAGGAAGAGAGATGAAGAAAACAAGTGGACGCAAAAATAACTACAAGATTTTTATTACGATTAATCAGAAACATATTGTCGTGACTGGGACTATATCAAGTGTGTCGCAATAATTAATCACAGTTTTGGAAATTTCGAATAATACACAGAAAATTTGTGAAATAACGGTCAGTTTTTTGCAGGAATTTTAAATTCCAGATCAAATACCGAACTCGACTATCTAAAAGACGAGTAAAAGACGAGAAACCGTCACGTCTCCGTCAAGTCAGGTCAAGTCAAAAAAGTAATTTTTCCAAAAATCTTAAGATATTACTTTCATATAGTTCTTATTTTTACCCTGCTTTGGACCATTTTAGACTCTATAACCTCATCAGTTTTACATAAAAACATTGGCTCTTATGAGAAAAGTGGCGGATGCTTCTGGCAAGAATCCCTGGACTGGAGTCTCTTCACGTAACGCTCCTGTTCAATCAAATGGGTGTAGTCTCTAACAATCCGAGACTGAGGACGCCCTGTATAAACATCTACCAGTAGAAAGGTAAAAAGAAACCAACAAAACGTATAATTAACGAAAGTTTAATCGACATGATTCAAATATTATTATAGAAGAGAAGATTTCTATCATGGATAGTTTCTCGTGAAGACCGTTCTTTCTTACAATGGTATTTTATATAATTGTAGCGACATTATTTTGAGTAATCCTGGAAGAATTACAAGAATTTATAAATCCTTGTGTGGTTCTTGTTGTCTTTATTTATTTATTTTTTTCGAAATAGCTTAATTACACCGCACTGTTACATGTCTTATCAATCATCATGACCTTTCGGTTTCTATTTATAGATATAGTAATGTTGTGGAAAAAATACTATAATTGTTGAAAAGAATGGCAACGTCTACATATAGATAGCAAATGAATAAGAATCAATTACGTTATTCTATTGATAGAGAGATAGATTCCGACATTTTACCATCACAGTGAAATTCCTGTAATAACAGATCAACTATAACGAACAGAAAGAAGTATGACTGGACGGAACGCAATAATTTCTTGCATAATATAATTATAACAACAACAACAACAACAATGGCAATCAAGAAAGTGGAGGAAAAATTAGAACAACGATCATTTTTCATAAATCATCAGATAAATATCGACAGTCTTATAATATAACACGATTTTATCTACACGCTTTCCAGTTCCAGTTTCTGATAGTTTTAGCTGTATCCGTTTAAGTTGGTTTAAGTTAGGTCAGGTCAAGTCATATCAAGAAGAAAGAAGTAAAGGAAAAATTAGAGCACCGATCAAGACGAAGAAGCTAAGAAGTGTGCTTATTTTCTATAAATCATCAGTTTTACATTGTTCCTTATTGTTCTTGTTGGTTTAAGTCAAGTCAGGTCAGGTCAAATCGAATTTCGATCATATTTGTTGTTGTTTGCTTTACTAAAGTTGTTTCGATTTCGATTTTCACATATGCGGCCCGCACCAATAAACCTACAAACAGATAAACATCAAGAGTGTCATCTGTTTCTTCTATAAGGAATTTGTTAACAGAGAGGCATGTGCTATACAGTCGCATATGTTGTGCGATTCAACCACCAGAACACCCTCCCGTCTTGTCAAGTTGCACACACGCACAAGTTAATTAAGTTTGTGATCCTAAAAACAATTATACATAATTTTTTATTCAACATTAATGTCTACAGTAACAAATAATAATAATAATAATAATAATAATAATAATAATAATAATAATAATAATAATAATAATAATAAAACAATTATAAAAGTTGATAATACCGTATTTGTATTTATGGCCCAATTTCCATGTACATATCCAAAATGGCAATTATTGCGTTTCTGGTTTTTAATAATAATAAAAGTAATTTATTTGTGTAGACGACATGTAAAGTGTCTTGGCCGAGAGAGATTGTTTAGTTTTTTATCAAAAGTAGTTAGTAATTTGTATGTGTGTGGGTTACAAGAAGAAATATACGTCATCTGATTTGAATGAATCCAATTTATCAAATTGTCTTTATCAAATTAGAATTTATCTTGACGGCAGTGTTTCATTTTACAAATTACGAATATTAATATGATTACAATCGTATAAACTTCACTGTACTGATTGTACAACAACAACTAGATTCAGGATTTTTTGCATTTATCTGATTTGTTTGAATAGAGGCTTGCTTATAACGACACTCGAATATAACGTAACAAAATGCTCTTCAGTAAAAAAATACTTTATCGTGCCACATTTCTTGTAAAACATCTGAAATCGCAATAATGCCTGTTATCTAATGCTTTTAAAATACACCAGACATGTCCTTATCAACAAATTGGCAGTTCGCTCTTGAGTTTTTAACGGCACTTTGAAATGGAAGACAAGCATGCTTTAATGATAAGAGTAAAAAATTCGCCTAATGACAACACCACCACCACCACCACCACTAACAACAACAGGTGTCTAGCTAATTGCCGAAAACTACCCCCTCAACAACAGCAACAAAAAAAAAACACGAACAGGTATATATCTAGGCGAATTCTTTAAGGGTGAAGAGATGAAAAACAAAAGTGACCGAAAACAATAAAGCACATCGATAATAGAATTGACTCCGACCAACTGTTAGGGGGTGCTATCAAAATTGGATCCCAGATGGTAATGGTGGTGGTGGTGGTGGTGATGATGATGGTAGAGATCGCTCGTGTAAAGCACGTGACGTGACGTCATAAATTAACTCAGACCTATTACAAGGGTGGCTAATTAAATGATATGTCATGAATTGTTTCAGGCAAATAGAAACCTGCTGATTGTCTATCTTTTTTCAATTCGAATATAGATGACAGGGATAGACACATATTTTTGATGGTGGTTTTAGAGGGATGGTAACATACTGGCAGCGGTGGTAATCTATGAGAAATTGCGTCATTAATTATTTTTAACGAATTAACAATTTAAAGAGGTGAGGTATTTTATTTTTTTGAACAGATGGGGTTTTTTGGGTAATTTTTGAAATTAATCAAGGAAGAAAATCTCAAATTAGAGTGAAAGAGACAAGAAGACAGAGCGAGAGATAAACCATTTATGTATATGTGTTTGGGAATGCTGGGTCTTTTGTCAAAGAGCCGCATCTCTTCCATCTCTACCACCCACATTACTGGGTACTTAAAGAAATAACAAGAGAACAAGTGAACTATCTCAGGTGCAACTAAATTGTATTCTGTTTGTAAGGACGAAATAATGGAAAAAAAGAGAGAACGACGCAAAAATAACTTTAAAGAAAAATAGCTTCGGTTAAAGCATCTATTGTCCTGATATACTTTCAGGATTCAGTTTCGGGTTACTCACATACACACATACACAACAACAAGGTTATATACCCTATTGTATCGAAGATTTTTGTATTTAAAACATGTGAACACTACGAATGTCTTTTGTTGTTATCAATGGACGCCATTCACTTGTTAAACACTTGCTCGCCTAGTTCATATGCCTTTGTTCGTAGTGTTTTTACTAAAGATATGGAAAAAATGTTTTTTGAACAAACCCCCAAAAAAAATATGAAGAAGCAGGTAAAACTTTCATTTTCTTGCCAACAACAACAACAAAAATAAATTAATTTTTCTTTAGTAAAACTACCAAAAAAAATATTGCCGATACTCTTTTGAAGGATTAGAGATTTTGCTAACCGGATTTATCAATTTTTTTTTTGCGCAAACAAGGTTTCGTCTCTAAACCAATTATTTTTTTGATCACAGGACAGGAAAACAGGATCATAGGATTACTTATCGACCATTTATAACAAAAACAGGTATATATAGACCGTATTTTTTGTAATTGTTGTGAAAAATCAAAGTAGGAAGCAACTAGATCTACTACTAGATGTAATCAATTGAAAAGAAGGAAGTGTCTTTGTGTGAATTTTTGCCATTCATTCGTTTGTGGAGTGTGAATAATTTGAAATCAAAAACTAACCGCAATTGATTTATCAGATAAAACAGATCAGTCTTGGGGGATTTTGTTTAAACTTCCGCTACTTCAAATAAACAAATACGATGTGGAAAGACACCACCTGTCTAGTAATAGGGTGGTAAGGTATGGGTGGATGAATTCCGGAAGCCTTTGTTTTTATGTAAAAAATTTATTAAATTCCCTACTTCTTCCTCAATTTTCTTTTGAATTCTTGCTTATTCAAGCGAATTACAGTACGATCTACAAAATTTATGTCCAAGTGAGCCTTGACTTTGAATAACGTAAGGAACGTATGTCGACACTTTATCGTTTGTTACTAGCCTGTCATATTAAGTTAGCAGGTTAACGTTAATGACTTTTGTGTCTAAAAATTCGTCATGGCACACTTTGACTTGACCATAAATTTTATAGATCGCACTGTATATGTGATTACTGTAGAAAGATGAATGCTTCATTTAGCATTAATGAAAATGCAAAAAACCGTCTTCAATACTTACTCACACACAGGTGAAGCAGGCAAAGTATCGATTTTCAATTGGAGTGCAGCCTTCTAGATAATTAAATGATCAGTTTTAAGGTCTTTTATCGGCGATAAGAAGCCTGTGTGGTCGGTCGATTCCCGTTATTAATAAATCTGAAACTTAACAGAACATAAAAATCAAGAAAATAAAAAAAAAACAACACGAATTTGCCACTTGATTTAACTATAAATTCTATCCTCGTTATCATTATCACCATCATCTGATTTTATGTCAAAATTTCCATGTATCTGTGTAAATCATTTGTCTCTGCTTGAGGTGTGTGTGATCCACCTGTACCGATAGATATATATGTTTCAATGAATGACCGTTAAGGAATGCCATCATGGAATATACGGGTTACAGCTGGACCCGCATCTCAACCTGTTTCTTCTTCATTCTATCTATACGTCTATGGTTGTTGTTGTAAAAGTTGAGCAATTTGATCGTTCTGTTGATGACGAAAAGTGGAAAAATATTGCATATAGGGCGGAAGAAATGACGGTTTTGTTTTTTGTTGCGTGTGGACAAAGATAAGTCTCTAGTGATTGATGATAGCGGCAAAAACAAGAAAGAGACATTTAAGATTATGGCCTATGATGTACTCTTTAAAAAGGATGATTGTCTAGCCTTGAAAAAAAGAAGAGGAGTAATAAAAGTCCAAGTTTCTGCGCTTATCGCCTGTTAAAGTCGCCATGAGTTTCTGAACGACTTAAGTATATATTAAATTTCAAGAATATAAACAGAAATGTAATGGAATGAGTCTAAATGATAACACAGTAGGCTCCCGCTAAACTGATTATTTAATAATCCGAATCAAGGAAAGTCTGCATTTCTTTGAATGTTTTTGAAATTACCACGTCTGTACGACCATGAGTCCCTAGATAAGTACGTTTATGAACTGTATCGCTGCGATGACACAAGGACAACTTTCCTTCATGACTGCTCTCATCTTTTTCTAGAAACTGAGAGAGAACTGTATTCTTTCTTGTTCATTTTTGACGGCGCCTGTTGTGGTTTGTATGTCACAGCCCGATCTCGAAGACGGTAATAGCTATCGATAAATGGCTTTCAGATTTAGAATCGACCCTTTCTCGTAGACTACCTTTAAGAGATTTGATAATTTTTAGTGAACTGGAAGTGTCTAAAAACAAAATTTCTGCAACTTTTCTCCGTTCTGTCTTTCTCTTTGTCTACCAATATGAAAGAGATAGAGAGAAGTAATAAGAGGAGAAGAATCTTCTGTTCTCTTGGCACTAATCCAACCAAAAATTCGATAGTACGGACTATTAATTAGTTCGGATTATCGGGACGTGTTCTGTAATAATGAAATTTTTCCAATTAATTGTTAATTTTTGTTACAATAACATCAATAATACGATCATAGACGAGATTAACGTGACATTGATTTGGGAATTGTTGATCTTTTTGTGTGGTTCTTTGTTATCTAAAGAACAGTAGACTCGAATAAATGCATTTAAAATAAGGACGACATATGTAAAAGATGTTGTTGTGACATAGATGGACCTGTTCTCCATTATTAGATTAAGAGGCGACAATACTGAGAATAGTTGTCTTTTTTTGTGTTGGAAATAGATTTCATCTGAATAATTCATATATAAATCCTTTTTCGTCTTTGTTTTTTTTGTTGTTGTTTCACTTTTCCCCCGCCTAGTTTTCGCTTTTGATCTTTCTTGTGATTTTCTTGGTAATTTCTGTGTTCGACGTGGCGCCTGTTCATGATCAACTCTCCAACACTCAAGCAAGATTCTAGTAAACGCCCACCAACGGTATTGTTGCGTTATTTATAATCGCACCTATAATGCCTGATTGCAATGTATTTACAACGTTTTCTCCCTGAAATATCCCAGACATTATGACCATCCTACGTCCTATGTCTATCTGTTTTCTGTCTCTTTAACTCAGAGCGACTGGATAATGGTCACAAATAATAACCTGGAATGTCCTGTAATTGTCCAAGTTACACATTGTCCTTTCAACATTTCCAAACCACACACACACACACACACACACACACACATACATATGTAGTACTTATAGGTATACCTACATATATCTACATACATACATACATATACATAGAATATTTTCCTTAAATTACTTTAATTTTGCGCTCCACAACACAACTTTACTTTCTGGTTAATTATTATTAGTGTTTCCTCCATCTGCTAGTTCTAGTTCCGTTTTCCGGACCTTTATTCCGGCTTTATCGGTATCACGCGGTCACGGTCCTGACCATTTCCATTGGACTTACATACGAAGGGCACGTGTCGGTCAATGCGCTTGCGTATGCCAGGTGTCACCTGCACGTGCTACACGTGTTCCAGTTGAACAACCCCCGCATCAAACATACTATATGGAATATTATAAGGGGATGAACATTATTCCTAATGACGATAAGGTGAATTTTCGCTCGGGTGAATTATTGTGGGGTGGCGATATATGGTGGAATCTCATTAGCTGGTTTTGCAGTATTTACTGAAAATAGAAGAGAAGCAAGGTGTTTGATAGTATTCCTCTTTTGTAACGACTTTTTCTGGTTCATGGGATTTAAGAGCAACAGTTGCAATGTTACTAGGTGGATAGTTGTGCGGTACCGGGGTGGAACAGCAGTCGAACAAAGAAAACAAAAATACTTTGAAATTTTTCTAATTTTTGCTCGAAGCCCCAAGCCTAGTAAGCAGTTGTATAGAGACACTTGGGGGCGTCAAAATCATTGCGCCTAAGAGATGATCACTGAAATGGAGTGTATGTAGGGGGTGACATAAGAGCTGAGCCGGTTCAAAATTACCTTTAATTTTCTTTTCTGTTCAATTACCCTTTTTCTGTAATGATCAACACTGTTTCCTGTGACAGCTAGTCAATGGGAAGTGTACAGAACTCGTCCTAGTTCTGGTTGGTCAATCACTAGGATCATATAATGCAATATCGTTGTCCTGGTAGCGCACCATTTACTATAACCCAGAACAGGTGTAGGGTAGTTTAGTTGTACATATACCTACACGTGTCATTATCTATATTTATCCGGTGAATAAAAATTTCTTGTTGTTAATTATATCAACTCACTACCGAATATTGAATAATACCTGCACAATTGAAGGGTGCTTCCATACAATAATCAGCTGTCCATTCGTGTTGTCCTTTTTTTTCTGTTCCTAATGTTGTAATAATATCAAACAAACAAATATGGGAACATTGAGGAAACAGGTGAATGAAAATTGGTGGACAGGTGAAACAATGGGAATTTGATACAAACAAAACAAAATTAACAACAAACAATAATAATTGAAATAATAAATAAATGATATTTTAACGGTGATTTTCTAGTTTTATTTACCATCACATTTAAATATTTATACTGAAAACGTGGTAATTCGGTCTTTTTATACAGTGTGATCTACAGAATTTATTAGAATGACGTAAGAAACGTATGTCGACACTTTACTATTTGTTACCAATCTGTCCTATTAAGTTAGGTTAATATTAATGACGTCATTTTGATAGATTAAAATACTCAAAAATCTGAATAGATGGCGTTATTACATTTTTTTTAGATCACCCTGTATATTAATTTGTTTAATAATTGGTAGAGACCCAACGGTATATTGTAATTGACGAAAATTTAATTCCTGGTTAAATCACGATTATACTCTTATCGTACGTACAGTTGGTCTAAATAGAAACACGTAACAAGTTAACCACGAAATGTCCATAGAGTCAAGTAATTTCGACTAATTAATGACCCGGATTTATTACTATTGATATTATTATTATTATTTCTAGGAAAAACTTGAATGTAATAACTGATAAATAATTGATAATAATAAGGAAAAGACATGGATATATGGATAAGTGAACGTAAAAACTGGCCGATCTTTATTTGCTTAAATGTTAACTGTTAGTTGTCGAATTATTTTATGTTCGTAATTTTTAATGGCCATTTAAATTTAATACAGAATCCATTTTTATTATGATGGGATTTATAATACACCACACATATACACACACAAAGATATTAACCATAAATTCAAGGTGACACACTTTTCCTATTAATGACCAATTATTTTCTTCATTAACATGAATACAGATATCGGGTGTACAACGCTCTTTCAGCTTGGATTCAAGACGTACGGTCATAGCTTGATGCATACTTTAGGTTAGAATCGTCAAAGAGAACCTCAGCATTCTGCTCGTAGTCTTCGTCGACTTTGATCCTGCAACAAAGAAATCAAAAAACAAAGCTTTTCTATTCATTATTGGTGCTCCGCGAAACTAAAAAATTATTGAAGTGCTCCACTGATCTCAGAAAAGTAGCGAGACGCTGCGCTACTCTATAGGGTTGCTTGTTCGCTGTAAATGAGTGGGGAGAAGATCATCCACGAAGAATTAACGAGAACTTGTCGACAGAATACCGTTTAATTGTCAAAACAGTTTTCGTTGACAATGATGATGGGACATATATATCTGGTTCATCATCTACTTTGACTTGAAATAAGGCTGTACACCCGGTATTTATATGTATGTATGTATATGAATGGGGCATCTAAATTTTAGTAGTCATACCATATTTGGTGTGTTTTATAGCTTTAGAAAATTCATTAAAAAGACATCATTTAAATTGGCAAATTTCAGTTATAATATTTATTTAAACCCGTTTCCATTTAAATTATCTACTTCAATATAATAAATTAAGCTTATTATTAGAGAATTTTAGTTATTTAATTATCTAATATTGGAAAGATATTATTGTGTCAAGAAAGAGAATGATTACTGCAATGTATGAAGAGAAGAAAAATTTTCGACTCTTTTTTAATCGCTTTATATTCTTTGACTGATTGATATGAGTGGCAGGTCAGGTCAATTGGTCACGAACCAGGATTTAGCTGTTCTATCGTCTTAAGGACGTTTTGTTATTAAGAACAAGAAAAAAAAAGTAATGAAGAATGATAGACAGTAAGTCACCTTTAGAATTTAACTGCAACTATGTGTGTGGCTATCCATTTCAACGAATATCTCTCGTTTTAGAACACAGATCTATCAAAAGTAGCATTTTTTTTTAAATAAAAAAGTGGACAGGGTCGAGTTACACCCCGTGGGCAACTTGGTTTTAAAAGGATATAGTCGAATTGTGCCCGTAATATATTAGTGACCGATGATAAAGCGGTCACACGAAGTGCTAGAAGTTCAATCGAAAACAAAAGAATGGTGAGATTTTGGTCGTTCTTGGCCAATAGTGAAATTGGTTTACATCTTTGTAGTGCTAATTCTTCTTCCTTTTTCTCCATTTCCACCACAATCTGATTAGGGTGCAGTGTCGCGGCGTACCTAGGGGGCACAACTCGATTATACCGAAACAAGCGACAGGAAAAAAGTTATAGATATTAATAATTTTCTTTTTAATCTAATGGTGGATTCAGTCCATCCTGTATAGGCGACTTTGGTATTGAACACACAATACGAAGTGCGAGAATCCTATCCAAAGAGCACCAAGACACATGCTGTCTTGGCAATTGTTGGCAAAAGGCCGCGTCACGATCCGCTCATTACGTTCAGATGTTTTAATTACCACGATGTAATTGATTATGGTGATGTTATATAGGCGCGTGCCTCACAGATGCCACGAAATTCAATCAACCCAACCGAATCAACAATTGGAGAGAAAAAAAAAAATAAATAAAAGAAATGAAATTGGAACGAAAAATTTTAAATAGAAATATGAGGAATAGAAAAGAAAGGAATCATCACTTATACATATATACAAATATTATACATGGATATCTACAAATATTCTACACAAAGGAATTGTTATTGGAATTTTCGAGCCGACAAGTGCACAGAGAGACCGCAGGATACAAATAATTTATCTGTTAGGTTGTTAAAATAAATTCCATCTAAGGCCAGAATTATGTGCATTAATCTTAACTAATTGTCTAATAATTCAGAATAAAGCTCGCTAGTTCGTGTCTTACTTGGACATTGATGTCTCCATCGCCAACAATTTTTTTATTGTTGCTGTTATTATACAAATTTATGACACAATTATACCTCATTAGTATCATTATTATTATGTTAATTATTGAAAATAAGTACGGTTTAATCCATTTTTGTGCTTGTGTTGTCGTTGTTGTTGGTACTGTTACTGTTATTAGCATAAAAGGATTTTTAAATAAATAAAAGACCTAATTAGGATGTCGTCCTTTTTTGGGATTAACGCTTAACGTTTTAAATCACATTGAAATTTATGGCACTTTCAGGATTATTACTAATTAATGATTTTTGGAGATGATGTTGATGATGATGGTGATGCTGAAAAAAGGTCCTTGATAACAAGCCAAAGAACCGTTTGAAAATGTCGGTTGTTGACCATTAGCACACACACACACAAAATAAGAACTGATTTTTTTTCTTTAATGAAAAATCTCTACATTTTTCTTATAACCAATTTTTTTTTCTCTCTATAGTGGTAACGGCTTTTTTCCTCTGAAAAGGTCATCAAGTTTTTTTCTCGTCTTGTTGCCTTTAAATGTACCACGAATCGAGAGAAGTGGTAATCTATCTATTGTTAAACATCTTAATAGATCTAAAAATATCGTATAATGAGTGGCTGATTTAAAAAGCATTTATGGTAAGTATATAAGAAGACTTTTCAATATCTATAGGTATATAAATATATCTATAATCTCAATCTAGTTCTATTAGTGTGGCATGTGAGTCTGTAAGTAAAGCACGCGCGATAAAATCAACTCTATATAGCGTACGTCACATATTGGTGGAACAAGTGAATCGCGGAATGCAGTCCAACAACTAGCAACAACAACAACAACAGCATCAACAACAACAGTGGCGATCCATACATCGCCCACAATACTGTTCCCAAAAAAGAAATTTAACAGAAATTTGTCCATAAATCAAAGACAGAAAAAACACGCTTTTATTATTTCTTATTTTTAAGTTTATTACAAAAATTTTCGCGTTGGAATTTATACGTTAATACCAATGCGGTATTGGAGGAGTGAACGCAACACGGGACAAGAAGTTGTGGTGGTACATAGAAGCATACATACATTTCCATCAATCTACGGACGGAAATGCGGGACGAAAGTGTTCTGATTTTGGTCTGTTGCATGCACAGCTTTTCCTGCTGTTCGCATAGTTTCCGGGGACTATGTAGCATACATGTCGTTTAGACCTAACGTCCGCGCCTGTTCCAGCTCACGCCGTACCGCATTGGTTTGAGTAGACCTTTAATTTTGTTGGATAAGGAACGTTGAATGTACACAACACCTGTATTCAGTTTCTATCAGGATTTAGTGTGTGAATTGCAAAAACGCCCGATTTATGGACGATCTAATCGATTCAAATTTTTAATGTAGCTTTAAAAGCTAAACGATTTTCAATTAAGAATCAACCTTGAATGTATAGTTGAACTTTATTATAATATATTAACAAAGATGTAAAATACTATTTACACTTAAAAACTATAAAAGAAAGAAGGAGAAAATCTTAATACAAGCA
>JAZBHA010000774.1:26024-43020 GCA_037464855.1 Iselma pallidipennis
CATCTTGATAAACTCATCAAACTGAATATTAACAGTTAGAATTTAATATATTTAGAAGTGAATCCAGTAAAATAACTTGAATATCTTAATCTTTCGGTAAAGTCACGAAGTCATGTTACACCTTGACCGATAACAGTTTCTTTTATACCTATATTTCTCTCTATGTTCTATGTTCTAGCTAGGTATATAAGGTTGAACGCAGATTGACCGACAGGCTAGTGTACGATAGGTTTCTACATCACCGGACGGCAAGATACAGATGTAAGCCAAGTAGATGACGCAGGCTAGGGTAGGTCAGGTCAGGTCGGGTCATATACTACTCTCACTGAGCAGACTCATGCCAAACAAGAGGGGACCCGCAAAGTCCACCGTAGGATCCTCTTGCGTATGTGAAGAAAGATAGAGAACACAAAGACACTGCAAGAGAGGAGCTACCCGAGCAATGACAAGAAAGATGGCAAAGCCGAGCTAGTAGGAAGGCACTTTGGACCTAAAAGCTTATTCCAAATATTAGGAGTAAAGGGCCAAATGACTATTATGTCACCCACGCGATGACGGTACATGGAAGATTTAAAGCATATTCACTTGAAGCTCCAGATAGCCTTAACACCTAATAACATGACACTACTGGTGACAACAAATGAGCAACATAGACAGACTTGATGAATTACATACGATAGGTGCTAAGCACTAAGGAGAATGAGTGGCAGCGCGTAACGGCTCGCTAAGGCCGCATGAGCAAGAAATGACATAAGAATTGTAAGAGAGACAACTCCTGCGTATCTGAAGTAATATTGCTTGTGAAGGTTTGCTGACAAACAAAATGGTCGTATGCTACGCTTGTGTTTCAATGTACGCCTTGCCTAAGTCTTGCCAGTTTTCTGCATCAAGAAATTGACAATAATTTCATTGAAATTTATGAGAAAGTGGCGACAATTCAAAGAGGAACTTTCACAGAAAGTCAATGAAAATAAAAATTTAAGCAACAATAATAATAAATACCTAAGCCAAAAAAAAAACGAGTGTAACCATTGATGTGGGTGAGATAAACAGTTCAACACCCACATTAAGGATAATAAAAATAATTCATTTAAATGATTAAAATTGTTTTGTAATAATAATTTCTTCAGAAAAACATTTGATTGTTATTTTAAATAATTTATTAAATTAAAAGTTATAACACCTAGTATCAATGAAAGAAGCTTTATTTGTTTATTTGCCTGTTTGTTTTTATTGTTATTATTATTATTATTATTATTTAATGTAATAAATTAATTTATTTGTTGGATGACGGGTAAAAATGTTCAATTTCTCTTTCTCTCTAGATATGGACGACAGGTTGAATACGAATCGCCATGTCATTATCCATTTAGGTGAAAGGTCAGGTGAAAACAAATAACAACTTGATTTTAATTTTATTTTCATTCGAGTGATTAAAATTTTAGAAAATTTTTGTCTGAATAAATTTTGACCAAAAAGAAAAAACGTTTTCCTGGAATGTCGTTTCTATTAAAAATCATTAAAATATTTATGAATTGTTTGAAATAAATCATATAGGAGGAGAAGCGCTACTAGAATTCAAAATTTTATCGATATTTTCTGTTAATTTTCCTGGTTTTTTCTTTAGGGAGGAGTAATAAGTAAATGTAATTAAATTTGATAATTATATCATAAATTAAACAATCCATCTAAAAATCACTGGATCTCCATAAATATCACAGCAGGCATTATTCAGAAGTAGTCCTAGACGAGTGAGTTATGAATAGGTGGTCTCAGATATCAAGATTGTAAAATATAAATTAATTAACTATATCTCTTCTCTATTTGTAGTTTTTCCCTTTATAATGATTAATAGATATTGATGGTATATTTCAATAATTTGTAATTTAAAATTTTTTTCTGTTTAGAAAAATGATCAATTTATTAATCTTGAAATTGAATTTTTGACTTCTGTTCTGGTAGTAGTTGGAGTTCTGACTCCAACTGGGAGTTGCGTCCGGTTGCACCATTCTCTGTCAAATATTTAACAACATGCTAGCGCCACGAGGAATCAGGTTGTTGAATTTTCGCGAGGATCGTTCACGCAAAGGACGTGACGGTCCCATCGATTCGGCACTATAGATGAAGTGACACAAGGACTTTGTGGTAGCAGCCGTAGTGATGGTACAGTTTCGTATGTATAGCTATAGGTGGACCATTATGGGAAAATTGGTTGAGGGTAAATATTGTGCACCTGTTCGACATCTGTACAAGTTCTGTCAATATTCCCACAGATAGAATCGGAAATGTATGGTGTCCCACTGAAAAATCATAAAGAAACGAAATCACTTAATAAATAAACAATAATAACTCGTTCTGTAGGATATCCGGTAAATATTCTCCAAAAAAGAGACAAAACAAAAATGAAATTAAAAAAAAAAACTTGCACCTCCTGTGACGGGACAAGGCTGTAAATTAATTGAACAGTAATTATTATTAATAAAATTGAACATAAAACCGAGTTAATTTGATGTCTAATTAAATTACGTTTCTCTACTAGAATCTCTTTTATAAGCTTCATATAACATATTAACTATGCCTAGATTATAAAACGAGCTATCCAGCTGATTTTACTACTAATTACTTGAAAACATTACATTTACGACGGTGTTAATTGATTTTTTGAAACGTTTTGGAGCACACGCTAAACGCTAAATACTCTCCCTCTCTTTCTATCAAGATTTAGCCGTATCACTAACGAGAAAATTAAGTTTGAAAAGTAAACCAGTCCATGTCGTCTAATATTTACGTAAGTGTTAATTACAATTTGTACATTTACCACCTACACTTATACATGAATATTATTATCATGTTGGTGGCGGCAATTGTGCGCCTAAGGGTCATCTCATTAGCACTACAATAGACAACCTATCCTGTAACTATATCTATCTCGTTTCCTCCCATTTATCTATCGATTTGAAAATTTCATATTCAATCACATACTTGTGGGTGTTTAAATTTATTATCTATTGATGATTACAATGTTATATGTATAGATCAAGATATAGTATATTTACCAATAACAATTGAAAATCATTGATTTATATAATTTGTAAAATTATCACGTACTTAAGTATTTATTGGAATTGTAATCAATTTATTTTATTCAATAAAAACGATCTAAATCATATTGCAATTATTTTCTACACATCCATTCGATTCGCGTTATACGAGTTCATATCATATAAGTGTCGCGTTATACGAGATTCACAGTAGATCGATGATAAAGTCGTGGGTAATCGTGACTATCCATTTGAATCAATAAGCAAACAAAAACGATGCTAATTTTTTCAGTTGGATGGATGATAAGATCGTGTAGGTGAGTCGCGCTTTTGTTTCGTGTAAAACAAAATCACATCCTTCTCTTTATAATCGCAACTAATTATAATCAATAGCTTAATTAGCTTTTGTTGTTTGAAGACGGCTGACTCAAACGATCAAAATTTAAAACCTAGTAGCTTAGCCAGTCTACTGACAATTAGTATATAATTATGAATTAGTTTCCTTGGAAAATAACTTTTTTTTAACAATTTGCATAATTTTCATTACATAATTTTACTTTTTAAAGTAGGTAGTCTGTTCTGTAAGTTGAACTCCTTGTATAGTCAGTTTCAAAGGAAAAAAACCGATCATAACCGCCTGGAGTCTCTTGTCAATGTTCCAAATGCCAAGTTTGACTTGCTCTTCGCACACTAGCAATTGTTTTATTATACATATATATCATACATACATCAATAACATATATTATATTAGTTGAATAAAGATAGATAGATAGATAGCTAGAAAAAAAGTGGTAACCTGCCGTGCTTTTTCCATTATTTCGTCCATATAAGTCTTGAAACATGGTCTTGACTGTGTTGTCAATAAAAAATCAACAATGTTATAAAACAAGTTGATGTCTCAATGAGTCAAAGAAAAGACAAAAGCAGCACTGACGGTGATAGTGATGATCATGATGATCACAATGATAATACATACTACAGACAGAGATAGTATTAATATGTTTATAAACTCCCTACAGATTTCAAACAACAACAACAACAACATTAGGGGCTATCTGTGAAATGGATGGCGTGAAAGTCAACTCCTGCTGGGACCGACCTTTGAACTACCTTCCAATCAAGAGAAAGAAGAAAAATGACCCTACACACACACACACACACACACACACACACAAACACACACATTTTTCGATTAGTTACAAAAAAACTACCACATAATTCCAATAAGGTGGGTGATAATGATAGTAGCTCTTTGATCGTCAATATAAAAACGGAATTATTGCACTGTATTGTTTAAATTAAACAAACACGAGATTGATAGTGAGTACTTGTAAGCTTTCCGTTCTGTGGGTGCTTTATTTTAATGTTTTTAACATGAGCGTTGATGTAAGATGTAGTGAGTTAATTATTTCTAGCGTTTAATTGCGTGGCGCTGGATACTTATGGTATGGCTTTCCAACTGTAATAAATTTGTAAAGCTTTAATGTTATCGTGCACCACAACTTTCCTTTATTACATAAAATAAATGGCAACAAACTTAACAAACGGTTGAAATTATGAAGTGTGTACACAGTATTTTCTTGGAAATAACCATTCTTTTTTTACACAACAAGTTTAAACAAGACGAATTATGTTAGATTTTTGGAATTTGAAGCAAATCAAAATCTGTCATGAAAAAGTACCATAAAAGGAACTTTAGCGAAGTACTGCAGAAAAATTGGCTAAGGTCAATATTAACACCTTCAAAGGTCTTTTATTTCCATGAGCCCCACCCCGCCCAAGCACGTAGGGCACGGCCTTAAGTACCATTTTTGTCCTTCCGTTTACTCACCTACGTCCAGGAGTGGGCTTGGATTCTTCCCTCCATTATATTCAAGCCTTCTCACCACCGGCAAGGAGGTTGTCCTCTATAAGTCATTCCACTCCAGGGGTATTACTCAACGTCACTTACTACCAGGACATCGAGCTGTCCTCTGGATCTCCGTTCATCCTTTCTTTTGCGTTTCAGGATGCTTTCCACCATCCGCTGGACCTTGAAAGGTCTGAAACACATTATCACGTATCTATGCAAAAAGCGGAGTGAAGTAGTGCACCCCTGATGTTGTGACTCCAATGATTCAAGAATTCCTTACAGTAGCAGATCAGAGGCTTTGGTTAAGCTCAGAATGTCCCCAGAAAGCGACCTCTGTATTCGACAAAGCTCGCCCAAAAGGTGCTGAGGTAAAGCAGACCCTTGAAGATAAAACCAGGAGCTTATGCGCCTATATTTAAATAGAGCTGAATCCTTGAAGGTGAAATCTAATGTTTACCATATCGTTGTCTATATTTAAAGTTCTATTCTTGTTTTGTATTCTTATTCACTAAATTTAAAAGTCTGATTAAATATTTATGGACCAGGGACATAATCATAGTTCGAAGAATTTTTTCAAAAAAAAAACCTGTGAACAAATAGGTTACCCCGTTGTTGTTAAGGCTATTTTCGACATAAAAGGTCGCAAATAAATCAAGAAGTAACACTAAATAGTTATATTATGCGAATAGTTTTTGCTTTTCGTTTTTTTTTTCGTTTAATAAGAAACGTTACATCACAGATTTAATTAATTTCCGCCAACAAAAACAGTTTCCTTTCAATATTTCAAATTTCAGTTTCATCCGGCATAGGTCACGTTTCCGGACTTTGAGGACAGCTGTTTAAATGAATAGAAAACTAGGGGATTTTCGTTGTTGGTTTTTTTCCCTTTTGGCATCGTTTCAGATTGATTTTTTGCTAGTTACACACTTCCTCTTCCTTAATGATGGCGAGACGAGGCCAATGGAGCAAAGTTGACATCCAGGAATCAGGTGATAGGTGTGTCAATTATATTGGAATCAAAACAACAATAGAAATATTGATGAGAATACAGATCTAATGCATATTCTAATTTGCATTCAATTATAATGAAGTTGATATAGACAGTTCTGTATAGCGAAGTTAACTGTGATGATGATCTTGTCAGAGATATGTTTTTCACAATTTCTTCTGGAAAATTCTGTCGAGTTGACCTCTTTGAAATGGAAAAACAGAAACACGTCGTCCTACAACCATTCAAATAGTGTCTATTGTTATTATGTCGTTGGTATATAACGTATTTATTTTGCTTTATTAGTGTGCCGAGACCATTCTTTGATATTCCTACATACCACGCGGATGTGCTACAAATTGATATTGATTTATGACAATCTGTGATTTAATGAATTTTAAATGGTAAACTTTGTTGGATTTCTTTATTGTAAAGGATCACCGTGTCAGTTAAGGGTCAATGGGTGGAGTCCAATGTACAAACATTTCCGCATATCCAGACATATAAATCAAAACTAAACATATTTTCCCCAATCCTTTGAGACACAGTCTAATAAATAAAAGACGACACTTTTTCTTTCCACCACTACCATCAACTACCTTACTATACCTATTACTACTACCATGATGGTAGTAGCCTATTTGTGAGACAAGACAAGTGACTTTGTAAAAGTGAATATGTCGTGTCACTATCAATATCTGATACGTTGGTTAACGAGCTGTGTTTGCACCTGAGAAATTATGATCCTGTCAAAGGTTCACGATTTCGTTACCTCTTTTACTCCATTAATTCACTGCTTTAAATACGACAGAAAAAAAGGACAAACAAATAAATAAATAAACGGATATATATAGAATTTTTTTGTGTGATTTCTGGGTCTTTGTCGTCTAGAGATGGTGAGTGATGGGCCATTGTGGCGCCCACACGCGTGCGGCAACTTGACCCGACCTGCCCCTTATAGCAGGTGAACGCATCTACATAGAAAGAGAGAGATTGTGTTAAGGTGAAAGACCAAATCTCGCACATATATGATAAAGACAAAACAACACTCCTCGATACGCTAAATCCAATTACTTTCACAATTTGACGATTAATCACAAAAACAAAAAAAAGTCATTAAACAAGAGACAAACAGACAATCAAATCATTAAATTTGATTCCGTTATAGATTTGTTTAATCTACCAGTATTGATTCTGTTGTTCAAGAACCAACGGTTTCACGTTTCAGACAAGATCCTTTTTTTCGAAACGTTAATAAATCAAGAAAGGACACGATAAAAATAGTGGAACGTCGCATTTATATCATAACCGTGAACTTACTGGTCGTATAAAATCAAAGATATTTAAATCTGAAAGAGGCAACAATAAAAATGCATACGAATGCATCCAGTATTTTGCTGTAACTTTGCAATACACGAACACACATTACCATTTTATTCATATAAGGAAATTTATGTTGTACGAATACCGTAAAGTATAAAAGCATGTGTTGATATTCCATCCGGAATATCAGGTGTAATTTGTGCCTTTTTCCCTCCATTCTGTCTGTTAACCAACAGATTTCAATGGGTCTCATCAGAAAATCACGTAACCAGGTGTAAAAACGGCTCTCTATACCGCAGCACACAGGTAACTTGAACCATGATTGTATTATTTTACTGAAACCATGAACCCTCCAAATTCATGGTAAATAACTTAAAATACTTCCCGTACCTGTTTCTTCCTTCCCATAATGATCACTGTATGTACTAAAGATTTTTGATTTTAATCCTTAAAAACCTTAGCGATAGGTTCTCGTCGTTTTGAAATGTTGTTTTTTCCCGTAGTTTTTTTCCTTTTTATTATCAACCACATGATTGGAACAATGTACTTTATCTTGGTTAGTTTCTACCTGTCTTAACAAAAGCCCTTTTGGCCATCATGGGACATTTCTCTGGGAATCGTTACAAATACACGGTTACACACACCCTTTTCATGTTTTCATCAAGACCTATATATTGCTTAGAAGTTTAATTGTCGCTTGACAGGTTTCAAAATTTCAAATAATAATTCATGAATAGAACACAAAATTGACTCACATATACATATGTAGGTACGCCTGTAGGTACACACAAACACACACACACACACACACGCACAGAGGTAAAACAGGTGAAGGAGTCTTTTCGTGTATTTTGAGAAAAATCACCAAGATCAGGATCAGAGTTGTGTCAGTACCTCTTTTATGGACATGATTTTAGGACATACTTGCTGTAACGGTACTGTGTACAAGTACCATTCAGTATTTTATTGTTGGGTTCGAGGGTCATCAGAGACATTGCCGGATATGGCTACTTATCGTCGCCAGAAAAAAAACTTTTCGACTTTTCTATCAAATACCAATAAAACGACAGTTCGTTTTTTTTGGCTTTTAAATTTTAAAATATTACAAGGAAGATTTTGAATTTATGATTTATTTGGTGGTATCCTTAATTTATGCAAACATTCCGGTGGGTGGCATCTACAATAAAAGACGACTTGTTTATGGCCCGAGCCAAATGTTTACAACGATTTTTAATATTCATGTTGATTTTAATATTAATCGTAGAAGATATAAATTCCTACCGATCCGGAACGCCTCCAGGTACCTGGAAACTATATGAAAATTAGACAAATTGGTGATGGTTTTAGTTAAATGGTGGTGGTGGTGGCATTATCAGTAGCCCTCATCGTCGTCGTTGTCGTCGGGCCGTTGATCTGCGAGATACGGTCAGGTGGAGACCTACACCTCCTCCTCAATCCGATTTGTTTAAATCACAACACACACAAAACACCCACAGCGGAATTTACGTAGGCCAACATCCTGGCTAGTCTGTCGTCTTCTCTTCATTATCATCATCGCAATAATACTGAGATTCCACACAAAATTATGTAAAAACTTGTAATAAATGAGAAAAAAGAAAATTGAAGACATAGAGAGAGAAAGACATAGTAGCACTTTCTATTTCTTGTGTTTGCAATTTTAGAATTGGGTTACACCTACACAATCACGAAGTGTATCTATGATGATGCTAGTGATTGGTGGTGGTAGCTCAGTTTGATTAAAAACCACTTAATATGCACTTTGTTGTTCAAATTTTTTGTTGTTGTTCGTATAGAGATTGAATAAATGAATAACTTTATTGAAAGTTTTAATGGAATCCACGATGGGTCAATTTACAGAGGAGTGGCTAGTTGAGGTGCTCTATTCAATCGTTCCTAGATATACTCAAGAAGTAATTAATGGTAGCGTTTGATAACAATAGACTAACTACTGAGATCAGTTGATGAAGAGTTGCATGAGATTGCTACCTTCCGTACAGTTATTTGCCATTTACATGGTGAGCTTCTAGACACAAGCAAAATTTTTGACCCCCACATCCCTTTCTCTTAATCAGCAATCAGATTATTTGTCATAATACACTGGCACTTGGTTTTTGTAGGTGTTTGCACTTGTTTAACGAGTCCTGAGGACATGGCCAACGAGATTGTTGTTTGTATATGTCTGGCGTCTATCTTATGCAAAGAAATCACCATCTCACGTGTCAGAAATTTCAGGATTTAATTCATTTTATAGAGGTCCAGTGTGTCAGCTTGTCGTCCAAAAGAACAGATCCTCAGTTTGACTGTTTGAATAAATTGCCATGTAACTTAACACGATGGTACTGATATCAGATATTGTGTTGGTTTAAATTGAATATCGTCTCATTGTTATGTAAACAGTTTATAAATTTTCTTTTGCACCATGGAAGGGGGGGGGGGCTATAAAGGTTAACCCAAAATTACAGCAATGTTAACCCCAAAAAAATCACCAATTGAATCTAAAGAACAAAGAAACGAAATGTTTATACGGGAAGAACCGATTTATAACCGTATTAAGAACCATTTTACGACCTCCAGGCTTTCACGACCTTATGACCCTTAACTTTGAATTATATGTTTAATCCGTTCTTTTATTTATTGCAAGATTTCTGTAGGTACATATAGTTGCAAGTGTGATTGCTGTGTACCTATATGTGTGTGTGTATTTATACCTATTACATATACATATGTGTGGGTGGGTTTTATTGTTCAAATTGACCCAAAAACTTAAATAAATGGTTTCGTCTGTAACTGTTGAAAGGTACATCTGCCCAAATTTGCCATCATCGGATAAAACTTGGTCGCCCACTTGGTAATTTTTCCAAACAACAGCCTATCCTGCGACCTTCATATAATCATGTCCTTGAAGGATATTCGTTTTTTCGGAGTCAAATAATTACAATCCTGACTGTTAAAATTATAATTATCCCTACTAGACTTCTAATTAGTGTCAATTTTTGGTACAAACATCCTCAAGCATCTTTCTGATTGCTTTATTGTCTCTAACTAGGATTCGCGCAGTTACAATAAGATCAAGTCATTTTTAATAAACCGTAACGATCAAAACGGATTAACACAAGAATAGTCGTTCTTTTGTATCACTTTTACATAATCTAAATATAATTGTTGTTACCTTAAAGCGGAGAACTATTAAATCAAGTTGAGCAAACGAAACGAACCTACTTTAAGGCACAATTTTCCATTTTTCTTTCTTCTCTTCTGTTCACTATGTCCATATCTATATCTGCTATATAGGTATATACAGTTTTAGAGAAAGAGAGACTTTGCTCCCAAAGTTCATAACCTCATACTTTCTCTGCAATATTTTCGTGTCATAGTCATCAGTTTCTATACCATACAATGATACAACTCCATTCTATATGATTTCGTAATCAATAGTTAATCATTTAGCCCTTCTATATAAACGTGTATATAGAAAAAAAATGAACTTCCGGTAGACTTGACTCTACAAAAGTTAAGCCCTATATAATTATGATTGTGACCTATCCAGGCGGAAGTGACTCTGAATCCCAAATGTCACCTGGATTGGTACCAACGATATTTCAATTCAATCCAACAATTATTATTTATTATATGCGTGAAATATAGTCTTCAACTTGAACAATTTAGAAGTGAATAAAAGACCCTCTTTAAAGATATGGTCAATGTTATAAGTTCTCACGTTCTTTTCTCTCTTTTTTTTCAGCCTTTTGTTTCTTTTTTGTGACGTACAGTCAAATCGTTCTCTAAATTTTAGGTTACAATAGTCACGATTTGTAATGCTAAATGGGGAAATAGATTTATTGGAAGAAAATAAAGATAAAAATACAGAATTTTTGTTGTGAACTGTTTATTAAATTTCCGCTAAACCGGTTTCGGTTATTGTGCCACTATCAGCACCATGCTGGAGGTGGGTACATAAATTAGTAGCAGGATATAGTATAAAACTAAACTGATGATGACGTTGCTATCGAAACTGGTTTACCACAAAACTGTGGTCATACAGGTTCCGACTTGTCGGAAGGTTTACGGGAGGACGAACTTGCTTTCCGTCTTGTCGTATATGGTTCGAGATATCTGTAACACCTTGGGTCATTTTCAAAATTGACCTTAACTATTAAAGTCACTTTAAAAATAATTTTTATTCTTATCATGCAACTTTAACGCTTTAACAGCACGTTAAGTTACAGCCTCCTGGAGGTTGCTTTAGTGCAACTTTAGGACTTTACGCATACCTTGCAATGAAGGTTCTCAATGCTTCATGATAAAGATGATGACTTAAATGTAAGAATATACGGGAATAATGATAACAGAAATGGAACCTGATGTAATATTTTTCCTACACGTCCTAATATTAGTTTATTGACAGATGACAGATGTAAAAAGAGATAGCTATATTAAATTTTAAAATTAACCTAACTTACAAATTATGAAATTGACTTTTACTAAAGTATTGCGTTAATTTTATTATGAAAACCGAACACTTTAAATTTTTCTTTAAGTCTTAAAAATTACTTTACTTAAAGTCACTTTAACGCCTTTATTATGAAAGTGGCCTTCCAGTTTTAAAAAGTCAAAGCGAGTGTGGACACCTAGACGGTGCCGGCTTTCCGGAAGACAAGTCTGTCCTGATCGCTACCGGAGTTTCTAGGAAAAACTATGGTGTGTGTGATTATTTCAGGGTTTTATTCCAAACTAATTGAATTGTTGAATTTCAGGTGCCGCCTTCCATCACACACACACAACCCACAGATTTTAAACACTCATAATAATAATAATAGTAATAATAATAATAATAATGATAATAATAGATTCATTACAGCCTTTCAACACATTTAGAAACATAAAAATTAAAATAATTCAACAATCAATCATCGAAATTACCATAAAACGATTGTCATCTTCAAGGGTTCCATGATACAAGTACCAACACAAATGTGTAATTTAATATTCTTTTCCGGATATTCCAAGCCTGTTATTATGTATTAAATAGGACCAGTTGAGTGCAAGTTCGAATTGAAATTCTATTCATATATTATAGTTTGTCAGTGATTTGAGCCGGCGAACTGTTTTCGACGAGGGGTTGAAAAGTTGAGATGAACAAGTGGCAAAAACTCAAGTTGCAGCCGTTTCCGTTCCATTTTTTTTTTTTTTTTTTGAACAACACAAATTATTCAACAAATAATTTTATACTTTCGATTCCAGTCACAAGATAATCAATGGACTATATGTCGTGATTATGTTGGAATTCTGTAAATCTGAGCTATTTGTAAATTATTCAAAGGTAAACCGATTATTCGCTACGTGGCTTAATTTATATAAATTTTCAAATAAAATCGTGGATTTTCATGTTTATTGTAAATCGCCGACACACACACACGCACACAAGAATTGGAAACGTTCGCTATTAAAGAAAAAAGAGAGGAAGACAACAACAACAACAACAAACAGGATGAGCCTTAAATCTGGAGAATCTTCACAGCTGATAGACATTCACCAGTATTTATCCACTGATTTATAAAGGATAGAAAGACACCGGAAACGGAGACAGGATGATTGACGGGTGCACATAACCTGCTCCTACACAATTTCGACCTGTTGCGTCCTTTTACCATTCGTTAACACACAAAAATTTCCGGTCTAATGTAAATAAATTGCACGTTTATTGTATAGAGACGGGACGGATTTCAATAGAGGTGTGCATTCCAAGCGTTGCATACATACATAGAGATGAAATGATGGTGTGTGATGATTCTTTTGATCTTCTTTCGTATGTTTCTATTGTCACTGGTCTATCGATAGTTGAAATATTCACGACAAACATTGTATTTTCAATAGCGTGTAACTTATCTGCACTGTTGTTGTACCTCATGTACTTCAGAAGTCCGCTTACAGTGTGTACTCTGTTAGATACCATCGACCTATGTTGAGAAAGCTGCTGGAATATATTTCAACAAACAAGTATCGAAAGAAATCCGTACTTTACTAGAACAAATACCGATCTATTTGTCATGATTTTTGTTGTTTTGTTACTATTTCTCGTCAGTTTACAGAAATTTGCAGGAATTTTCGGCAAAAACTTTCTTTGTATACCTGTTTGTCACGCATAAATCTCATTTCTTATCACAGAAACTTTTCTTAACGATTAAACAAATAAATTTGCAACATTCAAGCAATTCATCACGTTGACCAAATTGACAATATCTGTGAAAAATGCAGCATCTTATTTCAGATGGTGACACTACACCATGAATTGTCCAGTTCTCCTTTTTTTCACCTCTCTTGCTTGCTAAGAAACAACAACAAGCACACACAGACATTCAACAAATTGTTGGTAACTCAATCATCATGCATGCATGAACATGGACACAGAACGAAAACAAACCAAAAATAAAAAAAAATGAAACAACAACGAACACATGATGGGTCTCTCCAAAAAATATCGACTTGTTAAATGATAATTCATTTGGCAATTTCATTTATTTTAATCAGATTTACATGCAGTTGATACGTTTTTATAACTGTTGTATAGTGTTGGGTTAAATGTTTCATTTCGGTGTAGACGAGGACAACAACAACGACAACAACAACAAAAAAAGGTATGTGTCGCTTGTCAACTGGAACCGAGTTAATTAATTATCGAATATCAGTACGCTGTCCTATCACAAAACCATAAAAAGTATACAGTATAACTGAGAGTTTACTGTAAATTTTAAAACAAAAAAAATGTAACCTTAAATTGTAATTTAATAGGAGTAATTACAATTTAAATTGATACACATGCGACTGGACCAGTCAAATGCTTTTAAAATTCTGCCCCATGTGCTCCATACAGAAAACTGTTACGCATGCGTATTATATCTCAATTTGGGCTAATTAACGCATTAATTGACATGCGGACCCATATAATGAACGTAATAATCTAATATGTCCATGGTGGCAGCTAAAGTGGCAAGTAACGCACTAGTACTCACAAGACAGCCGTATTACAATTCGAATTTGGGCGCGTCTTACGCAGTTGTTTCTGGAATCTTCTTAAATTATTGAGAAACTGTAACCTCTACCTATGACGTGTGTGAGAAGTATATCCTGAATTAGGCAAATTAAGTGCTCAGAACTTAATAATTAAGTAATGCAAGGTCTGACACACCGATAATCAAAGTTATTACAATATCATTTATATTTATGGTGTGACTAAGGACTAAAGTGTTAAGACCCATACATACGACATGTTTTAATGATGATTTAGAACTTAATCATCATTTACTGAGCCGTATGTCGTATCATAACTATTTATTTTTAATCATGATCAAACCGATTAGTGTATATCGGAAGTAATCGACGTTATCAGTGTTTACGCGTAATCGTAATTTGCTTAATCGTCATTAAAATCTGTCGTATGTCTTGTGTGACAACTCTTATTTTATTATTGATAATGATATGTCACATTTTTAATTGAAAACTCGTCAAAACGACAATTATTATGCATTTTTTCGTTCTCTATCTTCGGTCTCTTACTCCCTTCTAATATCCAAGTAAGTTTACAGTTAACTCCTTCAACAAAAATCTTTACTGTTAGATCGATATATTACCGTGAGAAAAAAAAAAAGGCAAAATTAAATCGTGCGTCAAATATTAATAACTATAACATAACAAAAGTGAACTTTGTAGGAGACGTAACTGGAAAAAAAAGAACCCAGTAAACTGGATGAATGTTGTAACAGGTTTCAAAACGTGATCTTTGATCTGGTACCGATAAAACACAGGATTTAGTCAATAATATTTTCGGGTATTTTCAAGATTTATCTCCAGGAATTGGTGGTGGTGGTGGTGGCTGGTTGGTTGGTGGTAATAGTGGTGATTGGTGTCTTGGAGTGTTTCATATAACTACCGTGTTCGATAAATATGGTGATAGGTGGCCGTAAATTTCACTCATGAATAATTGCAGTGCAAAGTCGCCAATTAGTCATGATATAACTCAGTTCAGATATCAGTGTATATGTGTATGTGTGCAAGCACGTACGTCGATAATTATTTCGTACGCCTTAAGCTATTTACTTTAACATATACCAATAAAAATAAATCAGAGCATACCAGTCAGACTGGATTCGTTCTAAAATCGCCATTGTTATAAGCCAGAAAATGGACTTTATGTCTTAAAGAAAAAACAAAAAAAAATTAACATTTTTTGTTTGTTTTACAACAAAAATTGTTTGGCACCGCTGATTGTTATTATGTTGGGTAATCGTGGGCCGATGCCAATGACTCATTTTAATGAATAAAACATTGTGCAGAATTTTTGAGTTTATAAGAGGTTTTTTTTTCTGTCGTATTAATTGTGTGAGGTGGACACATATGGTACTGCAACAACCTGTTTCCTAAAACGCCCACAACGGCAAATAAGGCAAACTTAACCAATTGCAGAACATAACCATTTCTGAAAATTTAACATTAAATTAGTACACACACCTGAGTATATTCTGTATGTATTTTATTAAATCTTTTACCATTTATGTGGATAATTAATGATTTAACAAATTTAGAAAAATCCAACAACAAAATAAGGTAACTGGAACGATCAGATAGGGATTTTCGAAATTTTGTTACTTGTCGACATTATTGTACTAAATAAATGATAATATTGTTGAGAATTTACAGTCTAGTCACACGACAGCGATAACTACAATTTGCATTTATGTTACTACGCATGAGCAGTCAATGTAATGAAAACGCGCATGCGTACTATATCTCAATTTGAGCCAATCAAGTATTCGTAAAGCAATAATTGAGTATTATAAGATTCCTAGTGAGCAATTATTACAATATTTATTAAATTATGATTTAAAATGTCGTGTGACCCGGGTATTAAATCGCTATTTCAACAACTTTAAATCGATTTAATTAGATCGAAAATCTGGCGATTAGAAATCTGATTCGACTACAATATAACAATTTGATTTTTATTTTTATTGAATAGTATTGTAGTAGAAATGCTTAAATTGAAATGAATAATATACTTAATTATATCAAATCTCTAGAAAGACAGTATTAACAATACAATTTCTATGCAATACTACAACCTTGACTAATAGAGAATACAAAAAATATAACAATAATATTGACTATTTGTTAATTTTTATATCTTGGTGAAATCTCTGTAGTCTAGTTATAATATTAGGTAACTTGCAATTAAATTACAAATACCTAATTAGCTAATTAAGCTCAATTTATAGGTTCGTCAACCTTTTGTAAGAAACGTACGCTTAAGGGCTTGCAATATGATTTGTGACTTTAGTTTGTATAAGTTTCGTGAGTTAAAAATATGACAGATATAAATTACAATTTAACAAATATTGTAATGTGGTAGTATTATAGAGTGTAACATCCTGCACTAGTTAATTATTGAGTTGTAAACCATAATTTGCTTAAATGGACATGTAATACGCATGTGTATAAGAGTTACCGTAATTGACGTATACTGAAACATTAAAATTAGTCAAATTATAATTAGCTAAATTGTAATTATGATTTTAATTATCTATCTATCTATCGCACTATCTCATCTTTCCTATACAGCCTGATTCTTAAATGGTTTACATAAATTTAACCACGTATAGGGCCCCAAAAATGGGGCCGAGTTTCATTATACGATGGGGGGTCGAAACGGCCCCGGTTTCGAGAAAAACGGCATTGAAAAATGGGCCAACAGTTGACGAGCCGCTGGAATTGCACACA
>JAZBHA010000775.1:0-42996 GCA_037464855.1 Iselma pallidipennis
TATCCCGATTTTTGGATTTCATAGTACCGTAATACCGGTATCAAAATTTTGCCCGGTATTACCATCTCTAATAACAACATATCTCTGTGTAGTAGGTACAGAAATGGAAATCGATTTCTCTAATTACGTATGAATGTCTTATCAAAAAATTGATAACTGTTTAATGTCATTTTTAATTTATATTCAATAGAATTATTAATATATTAGGTATACATCAGTTAATCTATGTGGTAATTTTGAAATACCACCATTTGATACATCTCCAGGTAGCAGGAAATTAACTAAAGTTATTTATTTAACGGTTTTCGTTAACTATCTCGTGGGTATAGCGTGTTTGTTATTGTTATTGATTAACTAGGGAAATTAATAAATATAGTATATACAGTCACCACCACTACAGAACCTTCTAAATAGAAATTGAGAATCCAATTAAGTTACTTAATAATCCTTCCGGGAACTGTACACGTTAGCTCGTTGAAATGCAAATCCAGTAAAAAACGCCAATTCAAAATTTCAATTGATCGTCAAAGTATCCAGGAAGATTTGGAAAAACAAATATAGTAGATATGAAACTTTGGAAAGTCCTTTTCCAGTGTAGGTATAACCGAAAAAAGTCGGTGCCTTTAGCGGGATTCGAACACCGCATCTTTCAATTGCCGGTTGACCAATCGATACACACTGACAATCTTCAGTTATTTTTATTATCGTATCTCGTATCCCATTCGAGGTACGGACTTTTTTCGGTTATAAGGACTTTAATTGGTTCCAAAAAAATTCCAAAGTCCTACCGTAGATTTCTTTAATTAATAAATATACAGTTGGATTCAAACGCAACTCTACATCTTTATCTTCATCTTCTTCTCACTCTTTATGGATATACATAAGGAAATTTCAATTCAAGCGTCCGCACTCTTTAAGAATTTGCTTGCTCTGCCCAGCAAGCTTAGTTAGCTTGTTCCTATCGCAAGTTTATATTCCTGTCCTTTACTACGCGAACTTATCTACTATTGGCCGAGTTTGTCACCTGTAAATGACTGGGGTGAAGCTGAAGATGAAGATAAAGACACAGTATAATAAAGAGACAGTAGGTTGACTTGTAGGAACTTTTAAAATGAATGGACTATCTCACTTCTTACTATTCGTAGTTAGCAGTGCCAACCAGTGGTTATTTGTCGTCCTCTACTCCCTGTATTGCTTTTATCAATTCGCAGAGGATTGCGCGAGTTCAATCTGGTGCGACCAACATCAAAGAAGCCGACAGCGAGTTGGACTACTGCCTCTTTATTATACTGTGATAAAGATATGGATTTCGTTTGAATGTAACTGCCGAGCAACTCCTTAAAAAGATAAAGATGTAGAGTTGCGTTTGAATCCAACTGACTGTATATTTAATAAAAAGTAATAGGGATAGGATAAGAATGGTGACTCCTTCTCTCTAGTTCGTTATCTAATGTCTTAATCAACTAATTAGTAGTTTACATGTTGTTAAAATTTTGATAAATGTTTATGAAACCGGTTAATCATAAAACCAACCAACTGACCATCTTAACAAATTATTAATTATTTCTGACAAACATTTATGGATTCAAGATAAGAGATGTTGATAGTGAATTAGAAAGTTAATTTAAATGTCATGTGTTAATCATCTGTTAACTAGCTTCTATATATAACTAAACATTTGATTATTTTATATTATCATTATTATTATTATTGGTTCTAATCAGATGATTTTTTGTTTTAATTTCTAGCTGATTGACGCAAGCTACCGCAGTAGTCCATCATTCCAGACATCGGCTGTGATAGTGCTGTGTTCTGTACTTGTATTTGTTTTCATAGGCGTCATACTCGTCTGGAAGTAAGTAGAAAACAAACTCAAATAATTGTAATTAGGTCCAAAATTCTATTCTCCCCCTTTATCTCTTATCAACAACTAGACTAGAAAATGTATATTTAAGTGAGATAAATTCTCGTGAGAAACAACACCATGCGTCTAAAATAAATCTAAAGACAGGTTCCTCTGGTTGTATATTATTTCTCTTCTCTTTCGTTTCAACTTGAAGTAAAATCTATATAGGAATGTTACTTGCTTACTACTGGTGAAGACTTGAATTCAAACAGATTAAAATTAATTCAGCGACTATGTTGGTGGAAAGCTGCTTAAAGTTTTTAGAAGTTGCTCTACCTCCAATACAGTACAGATCGAAAATTAAATTTCATCAAAGTCATATTGTTAGTTGACTTTATGAAGTTTTCTCTTCTTATTTGGTTTTGGTTGAAAGACTGGATTGTTAGAAAAAATTGAATAATAATAATAATAATAATAATAAGGAGGATCTCATCCATTTATAGTGTTGATTGTGTGAAGTGATGGACAAGTACCAGTATGAAATAATGATGTTTGTTAACCCTGTTTTTTTTTTCATATTCAGATTTCCACATGTGAATTTCTCTATTGTTTTCAATGATATAAATACATAAAGATTTATGATGAGTCATATTAGTGTCCGTTTTTTTTTTGCCTCTTGCTCGACACGTTTTATCATACGAATCTTTACAAATTTTTTGCTTCTATACTATCCTAACATCCATCTTATTCTAGTTCTTTGTCGTTTTATTAAATAACAGAAAAATACAATTCATGGTATACTACACATATACATACACATAATTCTACTATCATCATCAATTTCTAATTTTTCTCCTGTCAAATCAATAGACTATTATAAGTTTTATATGATGGTAGAACTTGTTCCAAACACCTGCAACCTTAACATACTCTCCAACATTTGGCCAAGTTAGGTTTTCCACACAGGATAAATGGTACGCAATATAAAACAATATTAGCCAACAAAAGCAACCCGTTATTCATCATAACGTTCACTGACTGTCATTGAAATGGGCCTTTTGAATACAACAGGAGTCCCTACAACAGTTCACTTTAACAGAATACTATACACCATTTAGAAACCTGAAGATCCGGTACAATGTTATTTTAACAGTAATCCAGCCGGATATATGACCGTCATTAGGGATTTTTATTGGAATTAATAAAAAAAAATAAAAATTTCAGAGAGAGGAGGCGGTTTAAATTGTGCCAGATTTATACGGATTTTTATCGGTTCTCAAAATACGTATTGTAAGTTATGTGACATGTAATATTGCATCGCTTCTAGGACAGGAATCCATAGATAATTTTAAAGGATATTGTAGAGATCCTGTAAGTTTTCAGTACGATATGCAGCATACTGTTCTGATAAGAGACCTAAGATGTGCACTATGTGGATTAAATTCGAGTTAAAGTTACCCAACATGAGTTGTACTATATCTTAATAAAGTATCACATAAATTTTCTCTGTGTAACAGAACAAAACTGTTATTTGTTATTGATTTTATTTTTTTGCGGAAAGTCCTGTCTAATTTCGATATGGAATTGATGTGTTTTCAGTCGTGTGAATTCGAACGTATCCACACATCCGGGGTCATTCTAGTGTAAACAATGGTGAAAATTCAATTCAATTTTCCAAAGAAAATCTCTATATTGCATTCAAAACAATTTCCACAAGGTTGATCGCATTGTCACTATAGTCAAGTTGCATTCCGGCTCTCTCTCTGTTATCATAACCAATACCATCATGCATACGTTTAAATATACAGGACAGCAGAGATGAGTTTCGAAATATTGCAGTGTTGAATTATAAACAAAAAGGTTTTTGAGCCAATTGGGATACCGTTGTAACCTACATTACGCTTTTGCCTCTGATGAGATTTGCAATTAATTCCATTTTTGGTTTATCTACTATTAGTTTAAATGTCTATGGACATCGATGTCACCCGGTATATAGGATTGTTTTATCAGTTTTTCCAAGAGACTGCTTTCTAATATCTTTTTATTTTGTTTCTCTTTCTAGACATAAAAGAAAAGTACAAAATTTTCTACCTTGTAAAACTTCACCTCAAAACTGTGATGGTGCATCTGCTCCAGCCGCCATTTATGAAGATCTTCACGATGTCATTCCACGTACTACACCAACTCATCATCATCATTCTACAAGTGGACATATTGTAGTACCATCAATAGAGGTATGCACTGTTGTTGTTGTTGTTGAGATTTTCTTTTTTTGATGTTTGTTCAAAATTAGTTAATCACCTCTTGAGTATCCAAAATTAGAAACATGTTCTGAAAATTCTACTTTCCTATAAATAACAATAACAATACACTAGGGACAAAAAAGCGAGAGAATTCTTCAAATTGTTCTTTTTCAACAGCTTGAACCGTTAGTTGTCCAACATAAGGAGAATTCTAACAGATCAATGGCTCCTTAAAATGGTTCTCTTTTTTGTAACAAAATTCACGTAAGATTACAACAAATAAATGGTAGAACAATAATTAAAAAATTGTAATGTTCGCTAAATTCTGTTGGAGCTTTGAAAAAAATTTCTAACTAACTCATTGTCAAATTGATACAATTTCAATGTACAGCTTAAATGCTATATGTATTTGTTTAGTTAACACGCTTCAGTATGATATGTTTGAATTAATTTTCATTTTGTTGTTATCTTGTTTTCAGATGATCGACGTCAAAAACAACATTCACTATCCCAGCGGCTATCCAATCGCACAACATCCTCCTGTTTTCCTGTGTTCATCCCCAGGTCCGGATCCATATTGTTCCCAGGATCTGTACAATCCGGTTTATGAAGAACTAAGTGATGCTGAAAGTGAATTAACACCCACACCATTAAGTGAAGATGAATTCGCTGAAGATGAGTTAAGTTTAGGTGGTGAACTTGCTCATCATAGTAATTCTTTAGATATGCCACCACCACCGTATCGTCACCATACAGCACCGCGTCGTGTCAATAACAATCCACCACGATTTCGCCGTCCACATGAACCATTACCACCGATACCAGGCAGTGCGAAACGACAACGTAGTCTGGACCGTCATCGTCAAGAGTTTCATGAAGGGATGTTATTGGATGCTCTACTTCAACTCTATCCACGTGTTGGTAGTATTGAACCACCACCACCGAACAATAGTCGTCGACAAATTCCAAGTATTACACAACGGTTACAGTGTTTATCACCGACACCAGGACCGTATGAAACTGTGCCTGTGTTAGGACATTTAGCTACATTTCGACCAGTACCGAAACCGTATTCACAAGATTCGGCGTTCGGTTCAGATTCGGGATATAGTAATCATACGAGCGGAACTAGAGGATCGAGTCGGGGACGACGAGATCCTAGACGATTGTCGCAATTGAGTGCCGATTTAACGTTAACGTAAAAAAATTTAATAAAACGGAGAAAAAACCAAATAATCAACAGTCTTTGTGTGATTGTGAATGTTTGTGTGGAATTTTAACATTTTTATTTAAAAAATTAAATTTTTTCATAACTGACTGAACAACTACAGTGCAATTGGACTTTTTTCTAAAAAATAAGGAGAATAGGCACTAGTTTTAGATAAATTGATAATTTCTAATGGCACCATAAAACGGCTCTAAACAGCACATTACTGAAATGCAATTTTAAAATGAAAACGAGTATTTGGAGCTTAGAGATCTTTCTATTTTCTTTACATATCATTAATTTGAATTCATCATTCCAATTTCAATTGAATTCTATTAGTAAAGATTAGATGAAACTTTATTCAAATATCACTTTTAACAATTTTCTAAAATTTCTCAATATTTTATTTGAACCAAAGTACTTACAATTATTAGAATAATTTCTACCTATTTTTTTTTGTTGTGTGTATAGTGTACATTTTCGTTTTTATTTATTTCTGTATATATTGTTTTATAAATACATATGTATTATAATTTATTAGCTAATTAACAAACACTGAATTTCTAGTTATAATTTTTTTTCCATAATCTAATACTCATCAATACTTAAAAATTCTCTCTCTGAAAAGGCAAGATTAGTTTTAGAATAATAAAATAGTTGGAAAATATAAAGAATTTCTACTACTATTGCTGCAAATATTCCTTCAGTGTTTGATATTTACTAGTCAAATTATTATTAAATATCGCATAAAATATTAAAAGAAAATTTATCGGGAATTATTTGTTACAACAATTATTGTGATTTTAATTTAATTCACACATAATTATTTTTGTTATTGTTTTTATTTAGACCGTATTAAAACATATTCAATATTTAATCTGTGGTTTTATTCAGATTTACATCGGTTTCACCCTTTTTGGTATGAAAATCACCCTTTTTTTCTTACTGTTAGTGGCGTTTTAGCATCGTTAGTAAATAAAAGATAAGAAAAAAGACTTACTACTTATGGCTTCATGGATTACTCCATCTGTCCTTACCCCACGCCGTTCGGACTTACTGCAATTCAACAGAGCAAAATGAAAGTAAAAAAAAATCAAAAATTGTAATAAGTACTCACCCTTTAGATGATGTTCTTTCTGGTGAACTTCTCCGATCATCGTGGTAGTACCCAGGTGGTCCATTTACACAGCACAATCACTAATAAACACTTTACCTTAATTTTAACCCGGCATTCACCCTCAATTTTAATTTAAATTGTTAACTCGTTAACTGATTAGAAAACTTGTAAGAAACGACATTATACAACTTTATTTTGGATGTATCGTTGTTATCAAAAAACAAAAATTTTTCTATACGTATTTATATACAGTTGGGTTGTCGTAACGCTCATTTTTGCACTTCATTTCATTTTCTCTAAGAATCAAAAATTTCCACCTGCACTGGATCGCATATAGAAATCAACTAAATAAATAATCGAAAGACAAGTCGTGTGTAATAATGTTCGGACTGTTATCATTTGTTCGAGCAAAAAATCTTTGATACGATTCTTTGTTCGAACTACGTACCTATATATGAAACTGATAAGAAATTTCCAATAATAATTTTCCGACAATATTCCCCATTCGTTTTGCTATTTTCCTAATTCTAAACACGTCTAATTGTAAATATTTATGCCGTTTCTTCCCGCTTTTCTACGATTGTTTTCCCATTTGTAGCTTTCATGTGAATTAGATTTTATCTGTAGATTGAATATAGGGTGGAAGCGCTATGCGAAAATTTATAGTCAACGGAAAAATATTGTGAATATCAGCTTATTGACTTTCAAAAGTTAAATTACTTTATGGCTGGACCCAACAATAGTGCGCCCCCATCCCTTTTCTAAAATTACTTGCACTTCGGGACACATTTCTTTCTCTCTGTGCATCTGTTTGAGATTGTAAATCAAAATTGTCTGTTGTTGCTGAAGTAGTAGGCACATTCTATTGTTGGGTCCAGCCATAAAGTAATTTAACTTCTAAAAGTCAATAAGCTGATATTCACAATATTTTTCCGTTGACTATACAACAATAAAAGATATTGCTGAAGAAAGTAGAACAGTGCCGGTTCAAGGTACGATCTAGCTGTGCGACCTCAAGGGGGGCTGCAATGTTAAAGACGAAAATTGTTTTAAATAACATAGTTTTTAGATTTTTCGATTCCAATACTCGGAATTGCCAATTCTCGAGCCGGGAACGAAGTTCCTGTCTCCGGCGCATCCACCATTGTTGAGGCGTAATCAGTTGGCAGCTATTTACCGATCACAATTTTTAGCCGTTGTTTGACGAATGAGCCAACATTCTGAGAAAAATTAGAGAGCGGCTCATGTTCTTGTAAGTGTCCTGATCTATCTGAGGCATCGCTGTATTCACATCCGCTGCCTGCCTAGTAGATGCCCTTATGCAAAAAACATTTTGGCACTCATGTGGAGAAAACGTTTTTGCGCGCCTGCTGTGCGAAATATTAGAAAAAAAATTATTGAAAAAACAAAATCTAGGAAAAGTATCATGATTTGGCACCTCTACTGGTAAGACCTGCACACCCGGTTGCGGCGGCCCTGGCGAGTGCCCTTTATCTAATCTCAAGAGGTACAGGCGTTGTCTCTCAATGATGTTCTGGGCTTCGTTCGGGACTATTCTGAGGAGCTCCGAAAACGCGAAACATACAATGAACTATTTTAATCCCTGTTCTAGGCGAACAAATTTCCACAAAACTAACAAAACAAGACAGAAAATCCTCTTTGATATGTGTGTTTGTTTTTTAAATCGATTAAAAAAATGATTGTTATTCCAATTTCCAAATCTTAACTTCTATTTGAACTACATAATAACGTGATTACCTACTGATTTTGCTTTAAAAAAATGACGCAATTTGTAGTAACAATATGAAATTTAAACTATAGTTTGCAAATAAATAGTACAATAAACATATGACATTCTTTCAAATTAATCTCATCGTCTGAGTTAAGTTTATTTATAGTAAAATCAGTCTCACGTAATATTTGAGGAATACAAAAAATAGAAGGGTGAAGGAGGTCTAGTATTACTCCTATTTCAGACGTCACCAAAGCAATTAAACAATTTCAAACAAATTTCAATTAATAATCCTTTAGATATATATTTATATTATAAATCTTTATCAAACACTAATATAAAAAGATTCTAATGTATAAAATATAAAACATTTAAACATTTCTAAACCATTAAAACATCGACTGTTAAATGTGAAATAATCTTCAATCAGTTATAACACAAAATGACAAAAATTACTTGTGAAGAAAGAAAGCCCCAGGAACAGCCTGCCAAACAATGGTTTCAAGTATTTGCAATATTAGTGGGTAAGTAATTGAATAATTCTTGCAAGAACTCTTTTCTAATATCAAACGAATTTTAGCATCTCTACCATCACTAACTTTCGGATTGTTATTTTCCTGGTCATCTCCAGCTATCCCTCAAGTCGCTGGCGATAAAATCAATTACAATATTACATTAGATGAAGCTGCTTATTTTGCTGTAATTCCACCAATTGGAGCAATACTTTCATCAATAATTTTTGCTAGAGCCATTGATGTATTTGGTCGAAAGAAATTGTTACTTTTTATTGCAATACCACATATAGCATCTTGGATTTTAATAGCAACAGCTAAAGACATTTATGTATTTTATTTGTCACGGTTTATCACTGGAATTGCTGATGCTTGTTTATATGCAGCCTTGCCGACTTATATTGGTGAAGTTGCAACACCAATTGTTAGAGGTACTTGGGGAAATGCACAGACTTGTCTAAATTATTTTGGTGAATTCCTGATAAATGTGATAGGCAGTTATGTTGACATCAAAACAACAGCTTATATCTGTGTTGTGATACCGATTGTTTTCGTGTGTATTTTTGTGTTTATGCCGGAAACACCGTATTTCTATTTAATGAAGAATCGTGATGAAGATGCAAGAAAAGTCTTACAAAGATTACTTGGAAAGAGAAACGTTGATATAGAGTTAAGAAATTTGAAAGCAGATGTTAACCGCCAAATGTCCGAAACGGGTACATGGAAAGACCTCTTCACAATTGCCAGTAACCGTAAAGCTTTATATGCTGGAACATTTATACGATTCTCTCAAATACTTAGCGGAATTGGTTGTTTCTTCTCCTATACTCAATATATTTTTCTTAAAGCTGGTGGCAATGTATCGGCAAGTACTTCATCGATGATTTTTACAGGTCTAATAGCTATATTAAATTTTTTCGCATCATTCACAATAGATAGGATTGGTCGACGGAAATCATTCTTCTACTCGAATCTGTTTGCCGGTTTTGTACTTTTAATTGAATGCATTTACTTTTTCCTCGATCAACACTATCCAGATATTGATGTTACTGTTGTGAATTGGATTCCATTACTAGGAATGATTGGTTACGTATTTTGTTACTCGTTTGGTTTAGGTATTGTACCCACGTTAATGTTGGGCGAATTATTCTCTGCTAGTATTAAAGGTAAAGGACTATGTGTTTTAAATATAGTTTTGGCACTTCTGAATTGTTCAGTTTCGGCAATTTTTCATGTACTTGAATCGAATATTGGATTGTATGCACCGTTTTTACTGTTTTCAATGTCTTGTTTTGTTAGTACTGTATTATCGTTTTATTTTGTACCGGAAACTAAAGGTAAAACTTTAGAAGAAATCCAACAAGACTTGAAAGGCAAAAAGAAAAATACTCAAAACTGTGAATGTTAATTTTTTGGAATAAAACTAATTTTTATTTAATATCTCTTTTTCTTTCTCTTTCGCAAAGTACGAGACTGTTGCAAATAGAGTAAATACCTATAAAGGTATACCCCCATAAATAAATCTAAAAAGGACACACAGTTGGGCAAGGCACAGGCCCGTATTTAGAAAAAAATATATAAAATATTTCCTTATGTGAAAAACATCTGAACATTTATGTATATTTTCTACATGCACCTATATTTCTAAAGAATGGCCAAAAGATTTGAGTACGGACCGTTTTAACATTGGCATCTGTAAATACTGTAATAAACCATAGTTGTAGACCCTTGTAATAAACAGTAGCAGGTAGGTACTTGGTCCTTGCCTGAGGCGATCCTATTTTCGTGGGGTAAAGTATATTGACCCATCTTGGAACTCACTATAAAGTACCACTTAAAGTACACACTTAAAGCATGAAAGTAACGGTGATGGGTGATGTTAGCAAATTATTATTAATTTGCAAATACAACCCCGTCATGGGTCATTCCAAATACCTTCGCCAATCATAGATTGCCGACCTCTCTCCTGGAAAGCTGCAGTATACGACACTTGCATTTGTATTATTTATTTTGTCATCAAACAACAAACTGTTGAACTTACAGCTATCGATAGCCCTATAGAGAAACTAAAAGGAACAAATATTAGAAAAGCTCAGTGTCGGCTAGCTAGCTCTTGGCGCAGTGGGCAAAATCTATTTTGGCCCACCAGATAGAACATACTTTGCCCTGTGCACACGACCAGATTAAAGGCTACCGTGGTTCTTAATCTAGAATAACTGTAAGGCAACTTTACTGAATATCTTTCATATACGTGGGTATATCGCGTTGTATAGGAAACTTTGTTTTAGCACATGACCCACTCAGTGACGGAGTAAGCCCTAACCGTGCCCAAAACATAGAGATTACCCGGGCCATAATTACATATTTTGCAACCACAAAGTATCGACTGTAAACATATTTCCAAAAAACTCACAGAATGGCGCTTCCGCATCAAGCGATCTATCGAGCCCTTGAATGTTGTGGGCCCATGACAATTGTCTTTGTTGGTCATTCTATAATATAATCCGTCACTGGACCCACTGGACATTTGCCTTGCTGCCCGGCGACCCAGTCCAGCCCTGTAAAAGCTTCGAACTTTTATTGTGTATTACAAAAAGTTATATTGGGTTACATCATGCAATTTCAATTTTCACTATCATAAGAGTAACATATTTATCATAAATATTATTTTTAATCCAATTTTTAAATATTAACTTTTATTTAAATTACTTAATTAAGTAATTATTGTCTTTGCTTCAAAAGAAGGTGACGCAATGTGCAAAAACTATCTATTTAAATTATAGTACCGTAAAGCTTTATATGCTGGAACATTTCTACGATTCTCTCAAATGTTGAGTGGAATTGGATGTTTCTTTTCCTATGCTCAATATATTTTCCTTAAAGCTGGTGGCAAATGTATCGGCAAGTACTTCATCGATGATTTTTACAGGTTTAGTAGCTATATTGAATTTTTTTGATTCATTCACAATAGACAGAATTGGTCGACAAAAATCATTTTTCTATTCAAATCTGTTTGCTGGCATTGTTCTTCTTATTGAATCCATTTACTTCTTCCTCGATCAACACTATCCAGACACTGATGTTACTGTTGTTAATTGGATCCCATTAGTAGGAATGATTACTTACGTTTTTTGTTTCTCGTTTGGTTTGGGTATTGTACCTACTTTAATGTTAGGTGAATTACTCTCAGCCAGTGTTAAAGGCAAAGGTTTATGTGTTTAAAATATAATGGGTATTCACAAGACCATGCTATTGCCTTGTATTGGTACGCGTTCGTATAAATACCAGCCACTATATCTACGACTTGTGAACTCCCCAGATGATAAGAGAGAGACATGTCATTTGCAGTCGTTCACAGCTGTTCAAGATACGAAGTTGAGAAAACATGCCTCAACGCTACTCTCATCTACGATACCTTGACTATTTCCCCCACCTACTGGCAATACGACATACGAGGTCTCATAGAAATAGGAGGGCAGTTGTGAATACCCTCATAGTTTTAGCAGTTTTAACTAGTGCAACTTCGGCAGTTTTCCATTTACTTGCTGCTAATATTGGAATGTATGCACCGTTTCTCTTGTTTTCAATATAATGTTTTATTAGTTCTGTATTATCACCATACTTCGTGCCAGAAACTAAAGGTAAAACCTTAGAAGAAATCCAATAAGACTTAATCCTACAGAGGTCGCGGCCTGATTTGAAACATAAGAGCTCGCGCTGGACTGTGAGTCCGCGGACAAAAAAGTGCCGTTTTCGCTAAAATTATGAGTAAAGAAGACATATTAAAAGTAAAAACCACATGTTGTAAGCTTAGCAAACAAACTAGACATTAATTAGTGGTCGCACGTTATATTTTTGAGGCAGTCGACACATACATACTTAGCATGTTCTAGACACACACAAGCCTGGCACTAAACGCAGGACGACTTTTTTTACTTCACCAAGTGTTCTTTTTTTTTTCATACCAAGCCTTTCTATAAAGAAAACCGTTGAATAACAAGGTTTCAGGCATAGAAGTACAGGTATTGCCTCACCTCGTTCAAATTTTATTAGTAAAGAAATAGTAACGCAAGAGCTCGCGCTGGACAGACAGTCCGCAATTTCAAGTTAGGGGTACACTACTACCGCTATGAACGTACCAATGCATAAGGATTGTGTACGTGATGTTTGCAGGAGGTACATGGCAGGGTTACAGAAAATTCGCCGAAGTACTCAAGTTACAGCTAAAAGTATTTTGCTGCGGACTGAGAGTCCGCGCGCGACCTCTGTAGGGTTAAAAACCAAAAACAGAAATACTCCAAATTGTGAATGTTAATTTATTGTAATAAAATTTATTTTACATTTATTTAATCTGATTTTTTTGTACCCTGTGCAGGATTAAAAACACTAAAGTACAAATGGAAGAGCCACCTAAAAAGTTATAAATCCACTGATCAAATCACAAGTTAACTAGCATATTACTGAGAAAATGTGGGCAAAATTTATTACGAAGTTTTATAATTTGGGAAACTTGAAGTATCCACCAAAAGTCGGTGTACATACATCATAAAATTCCTAAAATTAAAGCATCGATCTGAGTTTTAGGATTTTGTTGTGAAAAAAAGCTTTCAGTAAAAATTTGATAATACATGTATTTACAGAAAATTCAAGGTTTATCTGGATAAACATTTTTAGTGGCGAACTGTTGGTTTAAGCTAAAAAAAGAACGTGTCGTGCCTAAAGGCATCATAGATGAAATTTTAAGATGTACTGGTGATCACTAGGGACGAAGGATCGATTGGTATGGAAAAGGTTCTACTTATATACCTAACTAAGTCTCATATACAAACGCCTACAGCAGTAAACATAAAGGACCCATAAATTAGTAAATGTTCGATATATTTCAGTACAACTAACCAGAAGTGGCATTCTATAAACATTGAGTATTCGACCACAAACCGAATTTTTACAAGAAAAAGTGTTGGAAATTGCTAAATAAACCATCTATTAAACATGTAACGAGACGGGAGTTCCATTGTAATAAACGTGCATTGTTTTGCAGATTAGTGACGTTTTTGGCAGACTTACCTTTAATCTTTAACAATTCAGACTAACAGGTGTTTTTTTTTGTTGTTTAAATTTCAAATAAACTAATTGTTGTCCAATTTCTTAAAGAAAACAAACAAATATTTACACTATTTGGAAAAAATCCCAGTCATGAAAATTATTACAATTATAAATTTTTTAAATTTCCTTTCAACACCTAAATCTAATTAATACTTATATCATAATAAAACTAGAACGTGATAAGTTTTCTTTTATTATTCGAAAATTAAATATTTACTAGAGAACAATTAATTATTTGAATGTCAACATTCCGAAAATCTGCTGTACCATTGTTTTAGGTTTTAAGTCGGGCGAAATTACTATAATTAATTGAAGTAATATTCAGAAACAAAGAAAATTACAAAATCTATCAATAGTTCGATTATTGTTATCGACAGAAATTGGCAATATCACTCAACCTTACGGAATTCCACAAGTACGAAAACGAAACCAGATAACAGTTTGAACTTTTCGATAAACCTTTCATCACAAAATCAAACTGCTGATCATCTAATTAATCGAAGTCTGACCACGACAGGACATTGCAATTAAAATTTATCCAAGATTTATAGAAACTATTAGAAAGGAAACAACAATATATACATAATTCATTTGAAAATAAATCCCCAGCCGTAATCCTTATCAAATATTTTACTAATACATAAAGAGTTTTCGTAAATAAAAGTTAACATTAGTTGTATCATTTTCGTGTTGCCGAATCATCGTAGTGGTTGTAGTTCGTTAATTATGAAATAATCAGTTGTTTTTCTTACCAATAGTAGGACGAAATTATTTTTAAAATGACACAAATGTCACAATGTCGTCATGTTGATGAGAGAAAAGAACAAGAACCAGAAAAACAATGGTTTCAAATATGTGCCATTTTAACAGGTGAGTTATTGATGAAATCCTAGATTTTTCAAGAAACTCTTATCAAATCTGATTACAGCATGCTTATCATCACTAACTGCTGGTATGTTATTCTCCTGGTCATCTCCATCGATCCCACGAATTGTGGCCGATAAAGTCAACTATGATATAACATTAGATGAAGCTTCCTATTTCACTGTATTACCACCAATTGGTGCGATAGTTTCGTGTTTAATCTTTTCAAAAACTGTGGATATTTTCGGTCGGAAATATTCAGTACTTTTTATGGCTGTACCACATATAATATCATGGATTTTGATATCTATCGCCCGTGAAACTTATGTATTTTATATTGCACGATTTATTACCGGAATTGGTGATGCCTGTTTATTCTCCGCATTACCGAGTTATGTTGGTGAAATTGCAACACCAAAAATTCGAGGCACCTGGGGTAATGCAATGACTTTTTCAATCTATTTGGGACAATTATTAATAAATATAATTGGAAGTTACGCAGATATCCAAACAACAGCTTATATTAGTGTTGTGATACCGATTATCTTTGCTTGTGTTTTTGTTTTTATGCCAGAAACACCGTATTTCTATTTAATGATGAATCGTGATGAAGATGCACGAAAAACACTACAGAAACTACTCGGAAAAGAGAATGTTGACATTGAACTGAAAAATTTGAAGACTGATGTCGATCGACAAATGTCTGAATCGGGTACATGGAAAGATCTGTTTTTAATTTCCAGTAACCGGAAAGCTTTATATGCTGGAATATTTCTACGTACATCCCAACAATTGGGCGGAATTGCCAGTTTTGCAGTCTATACACAATATATTTTCCTAAAAGCTGGTGGTGACTTATCAGCTAGTACTTCATCGATAATTTTCATGGGTCTAACAGCCAGTCTAAATCTATTCGCTTCATATACATTGGACAAAATTGGTCGACGTCGATCGTACTTCTATTCGAATCTATTCGCCGGTATAATTCTTTTGTGTGAATCGATTTATTTCTTCATCGACCAGCACTATCCAGAAATCGATCTTAATATTGTCAATTGGATACCAGTGGCTGGAATGATAATTTTTGTGATTTTCTATTCGTTCGGTTTAGGTATTGTGCCGACTTTGATGTTAGGCGAATTATTCTCAGCCAGTATTAAAGGTAAAGGTTTATGTATTTTAAATATTGTTTTTGGAATCTGGGTAAGTACAATTACGAAAATATTCCAATTACTTGATAATAATGTTGGATTGTATGCACCGTTTTTGCTATTTGCAATATCAAATTTTATTAGTACGGTATTATCATTGTATTTTGTACCTGAGACTAAAGGCAAAACTCTAGAGGAGATCCAACAAGGATTAAAAACGAAAAAACCGAAAACTCAAGACATTGAATGTTAATTTACTGTTAATAAAGTTGTTATTATACAATGTCAGTGTTTTGATTCCAACCCTTATTATGTGGTTGTTAATTTTCGACTATTTCACCCAATGAACCACATTATTTTGATTAAAAACAAACACTAAAATATCGAAACAAGTTAGACGAATCGCCATTATTTCAATTATACTATTGTTGAGAAAAGTTCCAACTGTCACACAACTAAATGAAATGCCACCACAATTGCGGAAACGAAAATTGATTACAGTTTGAACTTTTAATAATAATCTTTCATCATAAAATCAAACTGATTACAATATAAATCTGACAGGACAAGATATTTCAATTAAAACAATGCGAATGGAACAAATTTCAAGTAAATCATCTGCCAAAATGATATACCGAGTAGAAAGACTGGAATCTTTACGTTAATTTATATTTAAAAGTTTCAAATCCTTAACAAATATTTTAACAGTAAATAAACCAATTAATCATTTAATAGAAACCGTACTTGCTTTAAACTCGTGAAACTTTAAATTTCTATTATCACAAAATTTGAATCATAGTTATACTAATATTAGATACATATCTATAGAATGGCCCAGTGGAAATAGCTCCCCATTCTCGAGATTCTAATTTATTGATTGGCAAACAAATTGGAATGTGAACGTTGTTAGCTCCAAACAATATTTATATGGATATGTTTATATAATCTGTTCATTTCTTTGGATATTCAAGTAGTCAGGTAGGGGGTAGTTTTTGCTGGATCACCCTATAGTGTAGGTGTAAGGTGTTTCTTATTATTCACTGAAACATGCTCTATCATTGTTTGAGTTTATGTAAAATTGTTCTATCTAGGTATTTAAGCACGACCTCAAATTTGAGAAATGAGAAAATCTGGTCAAACAATCATCATATATTAAATATAGCTTCTACATGCTTATCAAATCTTTTAGTATTCGACATATAATTGTCAGATGTTGAACAGTTTTTTGTTTACTGTGACCAAAGATGACACAAATTGAAGAGAAAAAGGACCAAGAAAAACAGTGGTTCCAAATATTTACCATTTTAGTAGGTGAGTTATCGATTTCTACCAAAATCTCGCATATTTTTAATGAATTGTTTGCAGCATGTCTATCATCATTAACTGCTGGTATGCTGTTTACATGGACATCTCCATCTATTCCACAAATCGTAGCCGATAGAGTTAATTATAATATAACATTAGATGAAGCTTCTTATTTTACTGTATTACCACCAATTGGAATGATCGTTTCATGTTTAATCTTTGCCAAAACTATTGATACATTTGGACGAAAACATTTAGTACTTTTTATTGCAGTACCGTATATAATATCGTGGTGTTTGATAGCAACAGCTCGAGAAGTATATATATTGTATATTGCACGATTTATTGGTGGAATTGGTGATGCCTGTTTATTTGCCACTTTACCAACTTATATTGGTGAAATTGCAACACCAAATGTAAGAAGTACCTGGGGCAATACATTGACTTTTATGATCAATTTTGGACAACTCTTGATGAATACAATTGGCAGTTACGCAAACATCCAAACAACAGCATATATTTGTGTTCTAATACCGATTGTCTTCGTTTGTATTTTTGTGTTTATGCCAGAAACACCGTATTTTTATTTAATGAAAAATCGTGATGAAGATGCAAGAAAAACATTACAAAAACTACTCCGCAAAGAGAATGTCGATATAGAATTGAAAAATCTAAAAGCTGATGTTGATCGACAAATGTCCGAATCGGGCACATGGAAAGATCTGTTTTTAATTTCCAGTAATCGGGAAGCTTTATATGCTGGAATATTTCTACGTACATCGCAACAAATGGGTGGCATTACCAGTTTTATATCTTATACGCAATATATTTTTCTTAAAGCTGGTGGTAATCTATCGCCAACCACTTCCACGTTGATCTTTACCGGTCTTTGTACGGTTCTCAATCCGGTAGCTTCTTATGCTTTGAATAAAATTGGTCGAAGAAAAGCCTACTTCTATTCGAATCTATTTGGAGGTTTGATTCTGTTAATCGTAGCGATTTACTTTTACATCGAACAACACTACGATGAAATTGATATTGAGGTTGTTAATTGGATTCCAGTTGGTGGAATGATTATTTTTGTGTTTTCGTTTTCATTTGGTCCGGGTATTGTGCCGACTTTAATGTTGGGTGAATTGTTTTCGACCAGTATTAAAGCTAAAGGTTTATGTGTATTAAATATAGTTTTTGCAATTTTAGTCAGTACAGTAACGAAGATATTTCAATTACTTGATACTAATATAGGGCTATATGCACCGTTCTTGTTATTTGCAATATCAAATTTTGTTAGTACAGTATTATCATTGTATTTTGTACCGGAAACTACAGGCAAAACTTTGGAGGAAATTCAACAAGACTTAAAAGCCAAAAAATTTAAGGCCCAAATCACTAGATGTTAATTTATTGCAATAAAATTGTTGTATTATTATCAGAGTGTTTTAGTAATATCTATAGTAACATTCCAAACAAACTGTGTAAAATGACGGAAAGTACAAACTCCCTTTTTGAATCCTCTGACACATCATATTCCACACAAAAACCTGAGTTCTACCCTTACAGAATCTTCATTAACCATGCTGATAGTTATCACGCCAAATACATAGCAGCTGTAAGTAAGTCTCTTCACTAATCTCAATTTTAAAGCAATAAAATTGCAGCATATTACTGATCATATTCATGGTCTGTCAAAATTGCACCAAGCCACTATTGCTGGTGAGAACGAGGAAGAGACCATTTCTGGACCAGCTCCATCAATCCTCCAAACTCATAACAATTATGAAGTTATTGGAACCTTAAGTGCCCCTTATAGGAAACCATCAGAAGATATTCTCTTTACAATCGATGAATCAGATAAGGCAAAATTTTCTGAAGAAATCTTAAAATGTGGCTATATTATTTATGACATAAGGGATCATGTTAACGAAATTCCCAAAGTTTTGGACACCATCCAGATAATTGAACAGGAACTTGATGGGGTTAAAGGAATTGGCCCAAAAACTTTCGACAATTTTCCAAAGAGTAGAGTTTTCATTTTATTGTCGCCGATAATGACTTGGGCACTGACTAAACCATTAGATCCTGTAAGTTTAATATACGAGTTACGAAAATATTCACAAAAAAAATTGTAAAAATTTAGGAAAACCCAGCAACTGAAGCTGATTATAAAAAACGAAAACCGCATCCTAATTATAAACAACACTTTACTTGTGAGAAGGATGTAATCAAATTTGGAAGAAAGGTAAATTCCATGAAATTAGCAATCATTTTTTTATTAAACTATACTTTTAAGTATCCAGACAAGCTTAGAACTTACGTGGTTGGTACCGGTTTCGCTTATGGGGAAGAGGAGAAAGATTTAGAATTGTATTTTAAGAAAGCTTGGCTCAATGAAACTCTCCCAATTTTGGGGTCTGGTGATAACTTGATACCACTAATTCACGTTAAAGACTTAGCCAAGTGATATTTTGAATACTCTAGAGCTTGTTTGCTCAAAACTTTCCATTACAGAATTCTTCACCATTTGATGGAATTCAGGCCAAAACAACCCCCCTATATTATCGCAGTTGAACAAACACCCACTTCACAGAAAAATCTCATAAAATCACTTGCTGAAACTATGGGAAATGGTTCAACAGTCAAAGTTTCACAAGAGGAAGCCTTCTTGATTCCAGATATTACGGTAACAGACACATTATTATAGATTTTTGGTAAAACAGGAAAATTTCAGCAACAAGTTTTTGAAAGAATCACTGTCAATTTGAACGTGCAACCGGTTTTTATCATTGAAACACTTCAAATTGAATACAAAAATGAAGCAAATTTATCTGAAAACATGTCTGAAATTGTTAGTGAATTCCGAAAGGTACGAAATTTGAGATCAATCAAAATTGTCACACATGGACCACCAGCAGTTGGTAAAACGCTTTTAGCTGAAAGACTGAGCAATTATTATAAAATTCGACGTATTACAATTGGAATAATGATACAAGACGTACTTCGAGACTTGGTAATTTTATTAAAATTCCAAAATACTTTTGTACAAAGTGAAGTTTTAGAGAGATAGACTGAATACTTTGAAGTCAAAACAAATTCAAACTGACAATGAATCAGAATCCAAAGACGGTGGTAGCTCTATTTCTGATGAAGAAACTCAAGAAGATATTGCAGTAATTTTAGATCAAATCCGTGAAATTGAAACAATGAGAGAATCTGGGAAGATCCCCGAAGATTATTCTATTAATCTTCTGAAAAAATACTTAAAGAAAAATTTCAGTCAAAATCAAGGATACATCTTGGATGGATTTCCTGAAACTATAGCCGATGTTGGTGGAAATTCTGTTAATTTCGAGAATTTTACTAAAATTACAGTTGCAGGCCATAGAATTATTTGGACCCGTTTCCAGTCAAGACGAGGGAAATGAAGCAATTTCCAGTATTATGCCAGATTTAATTGTGAGTCTTCTAGCAGACGATGAGTTTCTACTGAAACGGATTATGTTGATGGATGAAGAGGAGATTCAGGTATTTTCAGGGGCGGATCTATAATGAAGCTTATGCTTCAGGGCCCCCGGTCCCCAGTTATAATAAATTAGAATTTAGAAATAATAAGTAAAAGCAAGTGGAACAGCATTCTTAGGAAGAGTGGACCAAGGATGCTGACGATCAGTGGCGGATTTATGCACAGGCGGTGAAGGCGGCCGTCTCGGGCCCCGGAAGACAGGGACCCCTTACGGGACAATAAATACTTGTATTTTGCATATTGTTCCCAAAAATCTGTAGCGCCTGGAATCCCAAAACACTGTAACGTCTCGGGCCTCTTGAAGGCTAAATCAGCTGCTGCTGACAATGCTTGACTCGCGTAAGAAAATAAGTTTCAGGGCCCCCAAATGCCTAGATCCGCCACAGGGTACTTTAAAATAATTTTGAGCTATTTTTCGTAAACTATGAATCACAGGCAAGCGAATATGAAGAAGCAAATCTGGTAGCAAAACTTAATGATTTTCGCCAAATTAACACTGATGATGAAACAGTTTTGAACTATTTTGACGAAAAAGAAGTTGACATTCTGTTACTCGATGTACCATCAGATCAAACACCAAATCTAGAAGACAGTCTCCAATGTGTTCTCAACAAACTAGGACCTGTAGTCAGTTTAGGACTAACTGATGCTGAAATTGAGGAAATCTACAAGCTTGAACAAATAGAGAAGGTACTCGCAGAGGAGAAGCAACATTTAATAAAACAAGTAAAACTCAAATTAAAGCACTTTATTATTGCACTTATCTATACAATAGTTCTTCTACCAACACACAGCTTGAAGAAGAACGTCTTGCTAATGAACATAAAGATAAGATGGAATCATGGCTGAAAATGCTGGAACGACTTCAAATTGAAGAAGAAAAGATTCTAATTGCTGAAAGTGAACCATTACGGCACTATTTGATGAAATATGTATTTCCAACATTGACCAAGGGTTTAATTGAAATTGCCCAAATAAAACCTGAAGATCCTGTTGATTATTTAGCAGAGTTCCTGTTCAAATTGAATCGACAAGGCACGATCTTTGACCCGACGTATTGTCCAGAAAGTGCTGAAATTCGTCAACAATTCGAACAGGACGTCGAAAATGTTATTGCAAACGATTTTGATGACGAAAAATGAAAATTACAATGTAATGGATAATAATACAAATTCAATAACGTATGTATTTTAATCTGAATTCCTCTACTCTATACATTATTAGAATACATTGTTAATGTCATTATAATAATAATTAATATTATTAATAAATAATTTCTTTTCTGTTTAAATTTTTAAATGCCATTGTATATATTTTTTTGGTTTTTCTCATTATTTTTTTTTACTAAGCGCTGTAATTGCTAACACTAGCTAATCTAATAATTTCATTTCTGTTTTTTTTTGTTTTCTATCATTAGATATGAAATAAAGGAGCACTAGCCACTTCATCAAAACTTTTTTTGTATAATTTTGATGATGCAACAATTAATAATTATTATCTTACTTATATATACTTAGATATCACGCATCATCCGTCTCAATCTTCATTAGAGACTAATTTTATTTTTTTTTAAACAAACTAAAACACTGTACAAAAAAGGGGTCAAATTATCATTAATAATTTTTTGTTTTTTTCTCACTTGGAAGATGACAAAATTTTGTATTCTTCTTCTCTAAACATTTTCCAGATATGGGGAATAATCACAATAACATTATTATTATTAGTATTATTATTAGAAATTTTCTTAAACCAAAACAAACAAACAATAAAAGACAATCGTTTTGCAAATCGGCTCTATCTCTACTACTCTAATAGAAATACAATTTGTATTAAAATGATCCCATTTCGAATTGCAACAAGAATTTTTTTAACAAATCGGGAAGAAAATCACACACAAAACGATTACCTTTTGCATTAATAAATGAGCCAAATAGATTTTTTCGAAGAGAATAAAAAACAATTCAAATATTCGTACCTTCAAGACAAAATATTAAGGTGCATACCAACAATGTAATATATACAGAACAATCCTATGTACAAAAATGACGATGACGGAACAATTTTACTTTTTCGATATAATTTTTTTTTTATTTTGATATAATTTAAAAAAATATTAAAGCGCCAATCATTAGCACCACATCAACCCAATCTTTAATTTTTTTTGGTGGACTAGTTACATTAAATTCTTATTAACAAAAATTTTAGAAACATTGGATTATTATAATATTTAATGAATCAAATTGATTGTCAAATACATGTGAAATGACTGACGAAGCGAAATCAATGTTTAAAATATTCGGAAAATATAGCAGCATCGACCGGGGATTGAACCCGGCACCTCTCAACACTCTCAACACTCGATGCAAAATTGAGAGGTCCCGGGTTCAATCCCCGATCGATGCTGCTATATTCTTTTTGCTTCGTCAGTCATTTCACATGTACTTGACAAATCAATTTTGATTCATTAAAATTTTTAGTTTTTCTTTTAATATCATTCTAAACAAACTACAGATGTGTATGCTGCTAAAATATGCGAGAATTGTGCTTTGATTTTATAATATATAATCACAAAAAACTGTCAAGATTGAGAAATGATTATTTAGAAAGTTATTATTAATAATAAAGCTATATTATTTAAAAGGAACTTGACGAAAACGATCTATAAATTAAAAATTAAGTAGAACTACAAACATCAAAAGCTGATCAAGCTTTTGCTTTTTACTAAAAAATACATAGCGAAAACTACTATATTATAACTTGTTTGCTTTCTTTTTTTTGGAGTTTTCGCCTTTATTTTATATTTTCGATGCGATATTATGCCAATAGAGATTAAGATTAATAATTATAATAATATAGCATGATTACAATTAAAACCTAAACCTAAAAGAGACACTAATATAACATCAAAAATTGAGAGAGAAGAGATTTTTTTTAATGTAAAAGGCGACTTGAATCCCACTCCTCCCCATTTTAGGACTTGAGGAGTTTGTTGGCACGCTGATTTGCCACTGCAATGCGCGTTTCGTTGCTTTCACCCTAACACACATCAACAATAACAAACATAACCAGAGTGCCCCATTATTTTAACATCCAAAAAAAAAAAAATAATAATAATAAAATAATAGTAATAATAATAATAATAATCAAAAAGAAAACCAAGCCTGATCTCAATCTATTCGTAAAAATTTTTTACAATCATATTAGAAGCAAATAGTATTATTTTATTTTACTTTTTATATGTTTTATTGTCGTAGAAATTATTAGAAAATTTTCGGAGTAGAATTTTTGCGAATAGATAATGAAATCTGCACTTCGAATAGTAAAAATTTAGTGTTGTTTTTTGTGTTTTTTGTTGTGTCTACTTGAGAAGATCGTGGGCACGTTGGTTGGCCACCTCTATCCTTGTCGCATTGGATTCACCCTGTACCCCATATCATTATCATCATCAACATCATCACAATACCATTACAACCCATTTGCATCGATTTGTTGCGAAGTAGTGTAGAAAAGTAGAGAATTGTGTCGTGGAGAGTGAACGGATAGCATTATAAAAAACAAACGACATTTAGATTATTTAAAGAAAAAGCAAGCAAATTAGTGTTGTTTTGGCGCTTTTTTTGTCTCGGAGAATTTAACTGCCAATAAAAATGTTTTGTTCCAATTTATCAAACAAGCAAATAGAGAGAAAAATCTAATTGTAAGTGCAGCAAATCGGACAAAAACTCACCTTTTTTGGAATATTTTGTGCAATAGCAAAAACCAAAAAAATTGATAGTAAAATTGGAACAATAATGGCAGTTTGATAAAAATTAATTAATAAAACTAGCAACAAAACTTATAAACATCACTTTTTTTTTGGTAACAATTATTAACATATATTCATTGAAAATTACCTTTAGATTGATACGATCAACTTGTCTATTTTGATTCTCTAATTCTGAACCCATATCAATGGCCATATTACGTAAATTACCAATCATTGTATTAACTTGACCCATATTCTCTTCCATTTCTTCTTCACGTGCATCATTTGTAATACGTCCAATATAACCACCTTGTGGTCCTAAACCATTACGATCATCCATCATTCGTTGTGGTTGATTGTTGACTACTTTACCATCATCATTACCTTTCCATGTACCTTCATCTTCTTTGAATGATGACCCTCTAAAATTATAGAAAAAAATATATATTATACAGTGAAATTCAAACGCAACTCTACATCTTTATCTCTAAGGAGTTGCTTGGCGGTTAAAATCAATCCAAACGAAAACCCACACCTTCATCTTCCCCCCATCCATTTACAGCTGACAAAGTCGGCCAATAGTGTAAGTTCACATAGTAAAGGACATGGATATAAACTTGCGATAGGAACAAGGATAGACTGATGATTTAAATGCCCCACTAAGCTTGCTGGGCGGAGCAAGCAAATCTTTAAAGAGTGAGGACACTTGAATTGACACTTCTTTATCGATATCCATAAAGAGCCAGAAGAAGATAGAGATAAAGATGAAGATGTAGAGTATCGTTTGAATTCCATTGATAATTTAAAAATTAGAGTTAAATAAAAAAAAACACTTACTTCTGACATGGTAAAACACATAATCCGCAACATTTCTCCATTCCTGTTAGATTTTTTTCAGCTTCACGCATATCGGCATTGATCTGATCCATCCCATCCTCAATACGGTCCAATTGTTCTGTATATTAATTACATAATTAATAAATAATTTTTAGCTCAATTTATTTATTTTTTTCGATTTTTTTTGTGTGTGTATGTCTGAGGAGTTGTTACAATAAACATGCATCACATGCTACACTATTCTAAGTCTACCATCAAATTCTTTTCTGAAAATAGTGGATTTTTTTTAACCAATCATCAAAAAAAATTACATAAAATCCGGGCCCGGACTATTTTCAAAAAAGAGAATTGATTTAATGCAACAACACTCTACATTATTAATAAGCAAATTAGTAAGTTAGGAATTAATAACAATTTCATGCTATCCGAAATTATGTTTATATTATATAGAGTAATAATAATAATAATAATAATAAAATATCAAAGATTGGAATAGTGTGAAACGGCCATGAGTGAGTGAGTGTTAACTTACTTAGACAGTGTTAAATCCTTCATGTATGTACTTGTCTTTAATTCATATAAAATTAGGTGTAATTTTTAGAAATTTGAAAAAAAAAGATAAAAAAAGAATGTAAATACAGGTATATCCAAACAGAAGTGTGGTCTTGAGGAGCATAAGAGCAAAAGAAATGACAGATATTCAGTTGGATTCAAACACAACTCTTCATCTTTATCTTTATCTCTAAGGAGTTGCTTGTTAGTTAAAATCAATGCAAACGAAAATCAACATCTTCATCTTCTCCCCACCCATTTACGCTAAGCTTGCTGGGCGGAGCAAGCAAATCTTTAAAGAGTAAGGATGGTTGAATTTGAATTCCCTTATGGATATCCATAAAGAGTGGGAAGAAGATAAAGATTAAGATAAAGATAAAGAGTTGCGTTTGAATCCAACTGAATATTTTTCCATTTATTTTGTTCTCGGGCGCCGCCAGACCACACTTTTATTTGAATATACCTGTAAATACGAAAATAAGGATAGAGGATGGATCAATATTTTACATAATTATCTGATAATATCAACAAGTCCCTTCCTGGCAGTTTGAAATAAATAATTTTTTCCTGATATATAATTTTTCGAAAAAAAAAATGCATTTACAGTACATAACGATTTACTAAATTATTAAATATGAAACTTATTGGAAAATAAAGCTTTGACAATCTATTAGTTCGCACAACATAAAAATTAGATTAGAAATGTAAGAATAGATGGACCAGAAAAAAAATAGGACAAGAAGAAGATAAGCAATAATATGTAGAGTAAATGCAATTAGTAGATTTCAATAAAAAAAAATTTTGATACAGAATAATTTAAAGAAACAACCAAACTGTCAGCAGGAACAAATATTAAGAGGTAACAGGATTTCAGGAAGATTTGTGATGAAATATTGTAGTATTCTGTATCAAAATTTGAGTAATATTATCACAGTTTTGAGTAATATATTGTGTGTAATAATATCGTTATGAGACTTGTTTCACGTTCAATTATTCATTTATATATATTTACGTTTTTTTTTTTTTAATTAACAACAAAACGAGACTAGATGCTTACCGCCCTGTTCATCCAGCATGACCAGGGTTTTCATCCCGACTTCGTGGCTCTATAAACATCAAGACAATCAGCTTGATTACCTATATTGACCATTTTACCATCCTCCTAATTCATGTATTGTTTAATTTTTTTAACCACCAACGACCACATGTTCCCATTTACATAGATATTATAGATATAGTGAACAAAAAACCACCCAAAAAAGTAACTTAATACATAAAAAATAGCAAAAAGTATACACATATCAATAGATAACAGAATATAGAGAAATAAGAGAGACATGTGCTCGTTAAAAAAAATCGTCGTTATTTATAATATTGTTATTAGATCAACCTAAACACCATCGTTAATTAATTATTTTAATTATTGAAATTCGGTTAGATTTATCACCCCCACAATTAAAACTCCTGGATTTTTTAGAAATTAACAAATTAAAAAAGAAACCGTTCAACACACGTCTCCTTACCGCCTTGATGATGGAGCATATCCAATGTCTTGGCCCCCGCATCGGTACTCTATAACATCATAGACCTAGTAGCGTACGTTCACAACAACATAGCAATAGAAAAAAAAACAAGGCTCAATAGCGTATTTTTTGATAGAAAATAGGGAAAATTAGAAATATAGAATAAGATAAAGACAAGCTTTTTGTTTCCGAAAGCAAAAAATTAAGAGTCAAGCAGAAAGCATTTCAAAAATTAGCATGCCAAGTTTTGTGTAAAATTGCAAGTGTTTTTTTTTGCCTTTCTCTCTCTCCTTAAAATGTTTTCATGTAACTTAACAAATAGTACAATTATGGAAATAACATACATGATGAGTGGGGTGAATCATGGACAATTTCTCCACAATTAAAGTGTTAAATGTTTATTTTAATTATGGAGTAATTCGCCCATTGATGAATTAAAAAACAAAAAAAAAACGAGTCAACAATGACGGATAACAAGTAAAATGATGGGTAATTTTTTTCTTGGGTAAAAGTATGATATGAGTAACAGAGTTAGAGAGACTCACCTCCCTGGTCATCAAGAGCGACCAAGGTACGGATTCCAGCCTCCTTGCTCTATATTAGCAGCACAAAAACAAGTGTAGATTGTATTGTTAGTTATATTATGTTAGTGATACACGCCCGTCAACAAAACAAGCACCCAATTAAATAAAGAGAAAAAAGTATATGTGATTAAATATTAGGTATATAATTATATTTATTAATTAAACTAATGGCTAAAAGAAACGAGCAAGTGATAAGGGCAAAAAAAACGAGGGAAATAAAAAAGATACATAGAGATAGAGAGATAGTGTGTGAAAGGTAGGAAGGAAATAAGGTAGCCCGGCAAGCAATGATAAGGGGAAAAGTGATAAGAGGAAAGTTTTAAATAAAATAATAATAATAAAGATGAAAGAGATAATTTTGAAATTTTAGAGTAAATGATGGGAATTCTGTGACATTTAGAGTAGTCTGCGAGTGTGTGTGCAATAGTGCGTGTGATAAGATTATAATAAATATATAGATTCTGTACACAAATACAGCACAGACACAGGCACACTTGCAGGGCTACCGCTACCACAACATAAAATGACATTGATACTTAAAACAAAAATTTTCTTATTTTGTTCAAAATTAAAGCCACAACACCCGCTTACAGATGTTACCACATCACCTAAGAGTTGTTAGCATTGCAGTAAGACTCCCTCAAATTATTGGTTTTTCACAAAAATCCAATAAAAACAAAAAATATGAGACGGTTGATAGAATTTTTGTCCTTAAATTGATACTTTTTTTTTAAGTAAAAATCAATAAATAAATAAAATAGAAGTGCAAAACATGCAGCACAAAGAACATCAAATCAACCTCTATGAAAATTATTTAGCAAACAAATAAAACGTACATATATCTCCCCAAAGAAAAGGTATCTTTTTAAAAAATCGCAGCGATTCAGAACAAAGTCATTGTCAACGAGGACTACTCTGTCAGTTAAACAATTCACTGCCAGAAAATCTTGTACCTACCATTAACATATCACCACAATGAAGGATGGGAATAGAAATTTGTGGTAGGAATAAGGATAGATTTATGATTAATATGGAGTAAAATATTCAGTTGGATTCAAATGCAACGCTACATCTTTATCTTTAACTTTAAGGAGTTGCTTGGCAGTTCAAATCAATTCAAACGAAATCCACATTTTTATCTTCATCTTCATCTTCATCCCACTTGAATTGAAATTGTCTTATGGATATCCATAAAGAGTGAGAAGAAGATAAAGATAAAGAGTTGCGTTTGAATCCAACTGATTGTTTAAAACTTGTATAGCAAAACTGATCTTTTTCTTTGCATATTTAGGCTTTTAAATTGTTTTTGTATTCGATGTAATACTTATTCAGTAGTTCCTTTATGGGCGGAACAAACAAGTCGACTTTGACTAGTTACACTGAATACCAAAGTCCTCGTTGATGTTCAACACCGACAGTCATTAAACGAAGATGACTTTGCTCTGAATTGGTTCATAAAAAGTTTGTGAATCATTTTTGGTACAAATTCGTATAAACAAAACATTAAAATCTTTAATAGTTAGCATTAGATAACCTTTTCTAATGGAATCCCAGATAAAATCGTAAAATATGGAAATGATTTCATAGAGGTTGCAACATTTACAGCAAAAAACGGAAAATCAGATGATTCATTATTGTAATAAACTTTTTTTTTCCGTATAAAACAGGAAAAAATGCACATTTTATCAACTGTTTTCTCCCCATTGCCCATTAATCAGACACATTCCAACAACCACCTGGATGATTGATTATAATTTTAAATCCCTATGAAGAGTAAATAAAAAAAAAATAAAAAACTGGATAATTATTGTACAAATATGACATTGAGAAATTTTCCAACAAACAACCACACCAACCCAAGTCTTAAATAAATAGAGGAAAAACTGGAAGATTTGATCGGAAAATTTACCTCTTCGCATAGGGCCAACATTCGGCGTGTACTTTCCAATGACTGTGGAAAAAGAAAAAAACAACAAATATAAAATAATTAGTATTTATAGACAAATAGTGGTAAACAACAATTATTGTATTGTATTGTAGTTCTTACCTCATCTGTGACTTGTCCAGCACGTAGCTGTAATTCTTGTAATTCGGTCCTGGGGGCCCCATTTTCGGCGGCTGGTGCAGGTGCCGGCATTTTGATTTCAACAATTTAGGGAAAAAAAACAACTATAAAAAATACAATTTTTAATGGTAAATTATTAAAACAATTCAATTTATGAATGAATATGATTAGAGATAAGTGTTATGAAAAAGCCGGTACTTTTGTATAGGACTGTACATACAAACTAGACATTGTTTGGCTGGGAAAATCAATAACCAGCCCTATGAAAGAATGGTGGAAAATCCTACAACTACTCTTATCAGACAAATATTGTTATCAATTTTGAAAATTGTATGGAAAATTGTTGTGAAAATGACAATTTCCAACAATCAATCAATTCATATTTGATAACATTTCAAATAGGATTTTCTTTATGAATGAATTTCCCCAAAACAATTGAAAATCGATTGACATGTATGGGGAGGGGAAGATTTGTATGTAAACTGATTCTTACCGTTTAAAGATGAGAATTTACAAGTGGTGTTTGTATGGAAATTTGAAATTACGTTCACAACAATAAAGATTTGGTTTAAATTTCACATAACACACATAATATTGCTGTTAAATGGGATTTTTAGTAAAGATGATGACAGCAAAGAACACCAAGAAAAAACGACAACTGACTGGCCACAAGCTGGAGGGGCGCAGAACCTGTTTGCACATGCGCACAACCACACGTCGATGACGCACCGCTCTGTACTAATTGTAGCTCCACAATAGAATTTTACGTATACTAACAACAACGTACATATGACTAAGGAACACCTAGTACAATGTAAAATAAGAACTTAAGTTTTACAACAAATTAATAATTAGAGCATGTAACGAGAAAACTTCTCGTGAGCTACAACTAACTGGCTCTCTGAATAGACATCAACTATCTGTCTCTTTCTATCCTTTCTACGAGAGCCGGTTAAATGCAGGACTGGATCCCAATGTTATATATAAAGGATCACCCACACGATCAATCTTTTTGATGTGGTTGGTGCGTAATTTTTAATCAGCCTCTAACGGCAAATTTTAGCATCTTCCTTATGAAAATACTGCTAAATATAGATCATTTTATATTCACACTTGTTAAAGTTAGAAATAAAATTAGAATTTTTAAATTTAACGCTGTTAATTTTTATCATTTGTGTCAAATGGTTTGAAAAATGAGACAATCTTTCAAGTCGCTGTTATTTTTACTCATTGTTGATTATCTCTCTGGGAGACTTGTTTCCCACTTCGGTTCGCTGATGATGATCAAGGTGTTGATCGAAACCGGTTCGTAGTAAAATAGAAGAAATTTTTCACCAAAGAACGCCTTTTCTATTCAAATATTTCAATATCGTTGATGATTTATGGTGATGGAGGCAGTAAATTTATATTTATTATTATTTTAATTTAGGAATATATGGTAATGGTTATGGTATGTTTCATGGTGTTACCATGCCAGGAACCGTCTCAGAAAAAAATGGGTGTCTACAGCTGGAATTCCCAACAATTCTGGATAAAGTCCAGCAATTGCCAAAAATACGGAAATGAGGTAATTACAGAGGAAGTGGTATTGATAACAGTTAATGTAAAATCAACGATTTTTTTTATTGAAATGTGTAATATTCTTACAAAAAATGTCATCCTCAATAGTCTATTGCTATTTTTTATTGATATTTTGCTCTAACTTTATATCTATTCAAACGAAAAATGAGAAAAACGTAATATTTGCAATGTCCACTAATAACAATAGTGATATTTATTGTATTACAAACAGAATAAGTGCGTTATATTCGAATGAATCTGATGGATTAGTGTCAAAATTTCATCCGGAAATTAATGGACAATTTAATTGTGATTTAAATAAGAAAACAAATAATAAATGTATTCAATTGTGGACGAAAGACTCATGGGTAATTCATGAAATTGGTCAAATAGCTTTAGATTGGCGTTGGGAACAACTGGAAACAGTTCAATTAAAATCATCAATATTACATCCAATTATTACATTACGTCGTTATACATTTAATGCATATTTTTCGATAAGAACAGAATGTGATTTTGAATTTTTCTTGTGCGATAATTACCATTCACCTATATCATCTTTATGTTATAAAATTACATTACAAGCATGTTCAGATGCTGTTACTTCAATACAGCGTTGTCAAGTTAATTTACAATACGTCGATAATTATTTCCTTAATATATTCAATAAGAACGTTTGCCAAAACCCTACAACAATAATCAATGAAACAGGTATGTAAGTAAAAACTCCATTGTCCGGACTTTGGCTATCCAGATTATAGACCTAAAAATACATGTACACGATGTCCCAGCGAAAGTACCTACCTTATTCTCCGATTTATCGATCAGTAAACAAACTGACATATTAGCTCTAGATATTCATGTTGATAGTCGGGCAAGGTATAAAAAAAATAGGTGATTATGATGGGATATCCTGTATATTACGGAAAACATCTACATTCGATTATCCGGATTATTTGTTACCATATCCCTGTTTAGTCCAGATAATTGAGTTATTACTGTATATTTATTAATTATTTGTTTTTTTTGTAAGACAATTGGGATGCATTTGATTTAAATCATTGGCGACATATTTTAATCAGAAAAGATAATAATCAATTATCAGTTTTTGAATATCGAAACGGTGAGACAATTCCAATAATGTCGACAACTGTTGATAAGTCCTTACTTGATGGAGTACGTGTGTTTGCGGCCGCCGAAGAAGAAAGTTTTTTGAAATTTCATTTTGGTAAAAAAAAAGTTATACTTATCAATATATCACTTTATTATAATTTTCTATAGATGCTTATCTTTCGACAAATAAAGAAACAACAACGAAATTAGGCCCAGAATTAACAATACAAAATAATCAATTATGTATTTCAATATTAGCAATAATGTGTAAAGGATGTAGTTTAAATTTAAAACTACAAGATACAATCAGTTCTAAAATTATTTACGAAGACGATTTTCAATATACGGTAATTTCAGGAAAAAAGTTATGTCCTGTTCGGCAACTGTTCTGATTCACAATCACAACAATTTGAAATTTTAAAGTAACATCGGTGACGTCATGGTTCCATTAATCGCAACCAACCAATAGGAATCACTAGAAAGTCGAAAATTTGTCTTGTTCGAGTCAGTTCGGTTATTATCGGTATTTGATATGATGTCACCGGTGTTACCCAAAGAGCGATTGCCGAACATGATTTTATCTTTTAGGATCTGCCACAAGTTTCTCAATTTAATTTTTATTTCGTTCTATTTCGTCGTAGAGTTGGAATGAGAAGAAGATTCTTTTGAAAAACATAACAGCAACTACAGTAGAATTAATTGTGGAAACGGTTCTGTTGAAACAACAATATCCACCACAATTTTGGGCAATTGATGGTATTCGGGATTGTACAGAAATAGGTAAAACAAACATATTTATTAGAAATTTGGGAATAAAACATGTTCTTTTAGAATTCAGAATTGTAGATTTTAATTATACCGACGATTTGAGTACAACACCAGTTTGTAGAGATTTACAAGACGAGAATCTTTTACCAGTCAATTTAGAATTGAATTGTTCCAGTGATATATCAGACGAACAATGTTTAATCAATGAAAGTATTATCAAATTATTAATATCAGTGAGAATTTTTCATGAAATTAATTTCAGTACTTAAGTCTACTCAGAAAGAAGTAACAACCGACCTTAATTACGAACAACAGGATTACGATAATCATGAAGTTACAATAATATTAGTCGGCATATTATTATGCATTATTATCGGACTTTTTATATTCTTATTGTAAGTTAATTAAAAATAGTTAATTATTCGGGCCCCGATTATCCGACTTGGACAGTAGAACGTACATATGTTCCTAGACGACTGAAAACATCGGTATATACCGATATATACCGATATTTTCAGTCGTCTAGGAACGCGTTGTGGACAAATTGCAAATTCCACATCGCGTTATGAGTAAAAATGTCGGCCACTGACCGAATTCGGCAATTGAGTATAACATATATAAGACGTCCCAACGAGTTAGCTCTAATTTACATTTTTATAATAAAAAAAAATCACCTTCTAACTTTGCCTATATTTTGGATATTCGCGATAATATTCGAGCAAAGTAGGTATTTTACGGTGGGACATCGTGTATATTACGAAAATTTTTCGGAATACCCATATCTCCGTTTAGTCCGGATAATTGAGCTTTTACTGTTTTCAGTTTTAGGTATAAATACAAAAAAATATTCTTAAGAAGGGACAATATTTACATAAATCCAGTAACGTATAAAAAACGATCATTGATACGTCGATACCTCAAACACGAACCAAGTACTAATTCGAAATTAATCCCTATTGAGAATGTATCGCAATATGTAGAAGATATTTGTACGAATGAACCAATTTATGATGAAATTCAAGAATCAGATCCAGGAGAATATTTTGAACGTCCCTCTATCTATTCAGTAGATGTATGTTTTGTAGACTAGACGAGACCGGTACGTCCAACCGGTCCCGGACCCATACGAATTCGAGACGAGTTGGACGTGACGGTCCCGTCATAGTGTCCGTACACCTTTAATCGTTTCCTACTAATAACGAAAATTCTTTCAAGGGATACAAAAGCTCTAAAGCGTTTACAATAATTGAAGATTCCAATTTAATATTAGAACCATATTTTTGGAGGATTATATGGCGTGATAATATTGAAACAATAATATGGATTTCGAATGATATTGGAAATATAAATGATACGAAATTATTTCCTGATAATTTAAATGATTCATTAATAATTGGTGAAGTTTTAATCAAATTATTACCAACACGTGAAAATACTGATTGTAAATTTCGACAATATTTAATACAAAGAAAATTCATTCAAAGGAAAGTCATTCAAATTTTGGTCGATTTGTCACTAGACGATCCGATGTTTGTTCAAAATTTTACCGTAATTTCACGGAAACTACTCAAATTAACAGTGGATTCAAAATCGCCGATACTTCTACGTGGAAGGTAATGAAATTTTGATTCTATTCACTCATAATGGGTGGATTCCACCTCTATCTGTTTGGAGGCATGCAACGCCACTCTGTTAGGCTATTGTGGCGGAAAAGAGATCTAAGAGAGTACAATGCCACTGTTACCTAAAGAAGTCTCTGGATTGGAGGAAGCTTTTTCTTGGGCGCTAAAGGGTGCTACCTGTTCCCATCATAAGTGGAGAACAGACAGTACCCTCTAGCGGTGCAAAAAAACATTCGACTGACGTCATATTCGTCCAAACGGGTGGCGATGGAATTGACCCATAACCGAAATTTTAATTTAATTTTCAGCAATGACACTAATATCGAATTATTTGCAAATCTAATCGTAACGGATACATGTCTAAGAATGGCCGCTCGAAAAGGTGTTATCAATATAGACAAATATTTACAATATTGTTATCAACAATTCCCAAATTTAATCAATAATACGAGATTTTATCAAATTTGTCATTTAATTCTTGATGAATGTTGGAATTCCATTGAAAAACCATTTGATTGTTATGAAATTGTGAATTGGGAATGTGATTTTATTAAATTGCAAATACGAAAAATTCTTAAAATCTACAAGAATAAAACATATTCTAATATACCAGATAATCGAAGTAATATCGAAAATATTTTTTTTAATGGAATTAGATTATCTATTGTATCACAACCGGATTATAATGAACTTGATGAGTTTTGGCGACGAATTATCTTAAATAAAACTTCACTAATTATTTCACTGAATTCCGTAAATGTTGAGTATTTGGTAGGTTTTTTTGGCGGGAAAAATTAATCAATTCTTTTTTTTCAGCAGAATTCTACAATGCTTACAAAACAACAAGTAATGACCCCTCTAGGTGCTGTAACACTTCGTCATTCCAAAACGGAATTTGTATGTGGCTTTAAACGGATTTCTCTTGAAGTTTCATTAACAGGCACCACAGATTTGTTTTCTATTGAAGTGATTGAATATGACGAATGGTCCATTGAGGACATTCTACCGAAAGATATTAAACATTTTCTATTGTTCTGTCAGGAATCGTTTAAACTTTTTAGAAAAACTAGCTCGTTTTTATTGACTTGCCAGTAATAAATCTTGTTGTTGATTAGAGTGGACCCTCTAGGAACACTAGTGACATCTTAGAGAGGGTCTACTGTAATTTTTTCCCATTAACATTTGTTAATTTACAGGGACGTTTATCTCGGATGTGGGATTTATTTGGCTTTGTATCAGATTTTAGATGGAATTCATACACAATCCGTGTGCGATATTGCTAATTCGATTGGAAAAGTTCAAGAAATATGCCCGCAATTACTTAACAACGAAATACAAATTAAATTTTTATATCAATGTGTTCAGATTTATTTAAAGGATTTCGAGAATTATGCAAATTTTAATTGATAAAATTTGGGTGTTTTTATATACGAAATATGTATTTTTGTTTGATTTAATTAAATATAAAAGCAAAAAATGGATATAAAATAAATTAATAATTTCACATCAAAATCAATCTACTTACAAATCACAACTATAATATGTAGTAAGTAATTAATATTCACACAATTATTTGTTGATTTTTATTTAAAGAGCCAAACCATTCATGTCCAAATATCTTCAGAACGTCCAAATTTAAATATTAATGAAGCAATGAAAATTAGAGCATTTTGTAGAAATAAATCGACTCCTGCTGTTGTATGGACTTTTGAATTCTCTGTAAATTTTTTATAGAATTTCATTATCCATAGAAATTGTCAATAATTCTACTTACTAGCTCCAACAAAATCAGCAAACAATATCCAACAAGATGCAATCACTGATGCAAAACCCATAACAAATCCTAAAAATAACCAAATTCTTGCACCCCTTGGGCCCATACAACCACCCTCATAGGCATCTCCTCTAATCTAAATCAAAGAAAAAACAAGAACGATTACCGATTTTTTATGCCAAACAAGCCCATGTATCATCAAACCTGTGCATTAGACACTGAATTGACCATAATCAATGACAGTGTACCAACAACACCGCACATATGATAACCGGCTACCACTTCACCAGGATAAACACTGGAGGCATCAATAATCAACCACCAAGCAATAAAAAACTGAAATCAATGAAATCATGAATCATTTATATTGTTAATTGAAGAATGAAGAAAAAAAAATATGCGTCATTTAAATTACCAGAAAACCGGAAATTATCGATGCATATGCATTACGTTTATCACCACCTTCAAACCAAATACATGGTGGTAAATTGATATTTTCAAAACAATCGGTAATGCCCATTTTTCCACTTTATTTTACCACCTTATCTTATCAGAACACGAAATAAACAAGACTTTGACAGATGGATTGAAGTAAATGTCAAAAAATTGGGAATTTAGGGACATTTAACGTTTAATAACTAAATTCAGTTTGGCTAATTGTAGCTAACACGCACAAAATAGCCTAAAACTTGCTAATAAATTAGATGCAATGAATTCATAATCTCAATAATAATTGAAGCAAGTGGGTTTCAATAACTGGTAGGCTGAAGAGATCCAAATGTTAGCTATAAGTCAGCAAAAGTGGGAACATGTTTGCGGTAGAGCTACAATTAGTCCCATGCTTACGAGCGGTTGGTCAACCTGATTATTTTGTTTACTGTCAAATTTTGTTTTGCGTGTCAAGATTTTTATCAATTTATTTGTAAAATATTATTATTATTATTTTTATTATTATAATTACTATTATTATTAAAAAAATGAATAAAACAGAAGATAACAGGAATGAGCATACAGACCAACATAACAGACAAGTAAATCTAAATTCAAATTACCTAAATTTAAGTCTTTACCTAGAAGGGCAAGTACCCTTAAGGAAATATTCAATTTTCGAACTACCCTCAAGGAAATATTCTACTTTCAAACTACCTTTAAGCTCCCAGTCACTACCCTCACAAGACTGTCCAGGCTAGAACCCTGTCAGAACCGTAGATATGATAATTTTCACTATTTTTCCAGGTGGCTCATTTAGAAATCGGTGCCAAGATTTATGGAATTTATAATGGACTGAACACAATTGGACGTAATCCAGATGCTATTGTCAATCTTAAAAATATTGTAAATTCTGATTGTTTTTGGAAAAAACTATCAAATTTTTATTCAATTATTTGATTTTAGAATATCAGTCAACATCAAGCTGTTATTATTATTATTGATGGAAATACCCAATTTATAAGTGATACAAAATCATCAAATGGTACATTTGTAAATTCTCAAAGTTTAAAACCATTACATTTATATAAATTAAATGATAATGATCGAATTAAGTTTGGTAATGTTGTTGGTGTTTATAGGAAAATCTCAAATGATTCCATAACAGAAACAAACAGATCTGAAACATCATCATCATCATCACAAATGATGAGTCAAAGTTTTTATACATCTACTACACAAAATCTAGATATTATTGATGATATTCATGAAATGGAGACACAAGTTTTCAATCATCAGCTTGATTTTCATGATCTACCAACACAAGTAGAAGTATTTGATGATATTCGAATCGAAACAAATCTAAATAGTACTAGGATTGAAAATGAAGACAATATACAACAAATAAATGATTTACCATTAACAGAAAATTTGGAAATTGGTGCATTAAGTTTGAGTGAAAATATCAATGATGATGGAGGAAACACTAATGGTTCTGTTATGGTTGCTGAAAATCAGAACATTGACAATCAACAGGAAAATAATGAAAACCAAGTGGAAAATGAAGGGAATAATAGTAAAGAGATTGATCGGTCACCTGCTGAAAATTTACAAATTGTAGAACAAAATTCAACTGATGATTTGGTGGAGAAAATTGATGAAGATAACAATAGTAATGATTCAGTGGTGTTTGTCGAGAATCATAATTTGGACGAAATTAATGAAAATCAGGATAAAATTCAGGAAACTATTGAAATCAAAAATAACGACGATAATAGTAGTAATGATTCATTGGATTTTGCAAAAATGCAAAAACCTGTACAAAATCGAATCGATAGTGATATAGAACAATCACAACCAGTAAAGCCAGTAATTCTAGCAAATACATCAAGAAAAATTATTGATTCTGATAATAGAAATGATAGTGATACGGAACAATTACAAGTAAAACCAGTAATTCTAGCAAATACATCAAGAAAAATTATCGATTCTGATAATGAAGATATGGAAGATTCAAACTCAACAAAACAACAAAAATCCCGTTATATAATCAGTGATGATGATACAGATATTGACGATGATAATAATATAAAAACGATTGATGGTACAATAAATGAATCGGATTTAATACCAGCAACACAAAATATGGACGAAAACCCAACTACTGGTATCATACAGGATTCATTTCAAGATTCTAGTTTTAATTTAGAATTACCTGAAAAGATTTTTGAAGATTCTAGTAAAAACGATGAAGATGAGATTTTCAATCAACCAACACAAGAATTAAATATTAATTTAATAACAACAACACATCGACATAATGATAAAATTGATGAATTGTATTTACAAACAACACAAAAAATTGATAATAATTGTGAGGAAATTAATGAAATCGAAAATCCAACAATACAAAATGAAGATTTTATGGAGAAGATTAATCAGAAAAATGAAGATATTGTCGGAAATAAAGATGATTTAAATGATAGTAATAAGAATATATCAAGTGATAATGATTTGTTTGCATTACCGGAAACACCGAAAAAACAGAATCGTTTTAAAATGAAAATTGATCCAAAACCATCGACATCTAAAGATGTTGAAGATGAATTACAAATGCTGTTTGCTACACAACGAGAAAATTTCACTTGTAGTCAATTAGTTAATATTTTAGATGATGCAACGGTGCAACAAAATAACGTACAAACGAATAGTTTTAATAAAACTAATGCAACTCAAGAACAAACTGTTGAAAAACTTCAACCAGTAGTTGCAGTAGATGGTGGTAATGTTGAGAAAGAATTGGAAAACATATTTAAAAGTCCTGATTTAACATGCAGTCAATTGGTAAAGATCCTAGATGATTCGAAAGATACTAAATCGAATTCTGGTGATAATATTGAGGATACACAATCTAGTAAAAAAACGAGAGGTAGGAAAACTAAACATATAATTAGAGAAGATATGGATGAGATCAATATAAATGAAACTGATTCAGTTGTGGTTGAAGATGAATCTAAAACTAAGAAAAGTTTGAGAAAACGTGGAGAAAATTCACAATCATCAACTAATTCTAGTGATGAAAGTCAATCAACAATTGGAGATAAATCTGTTAAAAGGTCAAAAGGGAATTCGAAAACCCTCCCCGATAATTCCGAATTATCAACAAAAACTGGTGGTAGTGATGAGAGTGAAGTTGTGAAGTCTGATAATGTTAAAGGTACACCTGTAAGAACTTCAAAACGAAATTTAAGAAAGCTTTCATTAGAAACTGAATCTAATCAAGAAATCGAAATTATAGAATCTGACTGTATTGAAAATAAGAAGAAAGAAACGACTAAAAATACAAGAAAACATCCAGTTGATTCTGGGGAAAAATCACAATCATCAATTACAACTAATTCTAGTGAAGAAAATCAAACAATGACTGAAGATAATTCTGTTAAAGGGTCGAAAAGGAATCTGAGAAACCTTTCAGATAATTCCAAATTATCACCAAAAACTAGTTCTAGTAATGAAAATATCCAAGATACAACTGTGAGAACTTCAAAGAGAAATCTAAAAAAATGTTCATTATCAACTGAATCTAATCAAGAAATCGAAATTGTCGAATCTGATTGTATTGAAAATAAGAAGAAAGAAACGACAATAAATACAAGAAAACATCCAATTGGTGGCTCGGAAAATGCAGTTAATAGTCCCTCAATTTCGAATAACAAAACTAGCCCTAGTGATGAAAGTATGATTATGAATGAATCAGGCTCTAGAAGGATTTTAAGAAAACGTCCAGCTGACAGTGAAAGTGATGATTCAGAAATATTGACCAAAATTAAATCAAATGAAAGTACAAGGATTCTAAGAAGTGGCATTGAAACACCATCATTAATTTCAAAGAAAGGGGTTCAAGGAAGTTCTCAATCATCTTGTACTTCGAGTATAGGTATGTCATATATTTTTATTTGCAGTATTTTTACTTTTAATTTTCTGTATGCGTATGCGTCATAAACTGACACAAAAGTCTTTAATTCTTAATAATGTATAGTAAGCTTTCGCGCCTTGTTCAAACACTGCCAGTTGTCCAAAAATCGTCAAACTTCAATTAGGTACAGTTACGTGCACATAAAAGAGAACCCTTTTTGTGGACCTGTGTAAATCGGGCTGCCGAGAGTGGTCGCCACAAGACAACTTAAGCCTCACAGACCAGAATCTGGCCAATCTATTCGGAAAGATATTCTATCTCTCCACTTTCTACTCTAAAGAGGTAAAAAGCCAGACTCAGACGAACGAAAATACTATAGTATTTCTTACCCAAGAGACGTTCTCTTTTATGTGCCCGTGACTGTACACTACTGACTGTTACTATTTTCGAGATCTATCAGTTGGATTCAAACACAATTCTTCATCTTTATCTCTAATTTCTGAAATTATTTTTATTTCTTAAGATACATCTACATCAGACTTAACAGAAACATCATCAAATACATCTACAACGACTCAAAATAGTAAAATCACAAGAAGAACGAGAAAGAATCCAAATAATCCAAATACAATGATACCGATTAAAGTTGCTGTACCGAAAAATGATGAAAATGAAGAGAAACCATCAAAACCGAAACGTGGTCGACCAGCTAAAAAGATTGATGAATCAATAACATCTTCAGATTCATCACCATCAACTACAAAAGGTGTAGGACGAGGTAAACGACGTTTAAGTGCTAACAGTAGAAGTATGAAGAATTTAGAAAAAATCACAGAAGACGAACAAGAAGAGGAAGATGAAGAAGAAGAGAAGAATGCAAATATAACAAAACATAAAGGAAGAAGACGGAATTTAAGGTTGACTAGTAGTGACGAACTTGAAGCAACGAAACTTTCGAGAACAGACGAGAGTAGCTGTATTCCAGATGTAAGTTCAATATAATTTAATCCGTTTTCTCTATTATTTTGTTTTTAATTGTTTTATTTAACAAAATTTTAGAGAAGTCGTAGAAAATTAAAACCAAAAGTTGTATTTACAATGATGGATAATCCAGAATTAGAATCTATTATTAGACAATTAGGTAAATATATAATTTTAAAAATAACTGATAATCAGTTGGATTCAAACGCAATTCTGCATCTTTATCTTTATCTTCATCTACTTCTCAATGGGGCTTGTTCACCCCCCACTCAATTGGTGGGAAATTGCGTCATTGGTTCCATCATTTGGGTGGGGGAAAATTATGGTTCTGAACAATTTGAATGGTAGGGCGCTCATACTTCTAACGTCTAGAGGGTACTAGTACTAGTTGTGAGCATTATAAGGGATACAATGCTTAAACAGGTAGCATCCTCTAGACCAGTGGTAGTCAACTTGGTCCCTACCGCCCACTACTGGGCGCTCGAGCTTTCATGGTGGGCGGTGGGGGTTTTGTCTGATACTGAAGCGCTTTCCTTTTTTTTAATTTAATTGACTTTTTAAAACATTTAAATGGAAATTTTTTAAAGTATTGTTTAAAAAATTTTCATAGCATTAATTAAAAACATTTTCATTAGGATTTCGTGACAATTTAAATTTCTGAAAATATGCTATTATATTTGTATCGCCCGCGCATAAGTTTAGTTCACGTTACGTAAGTAAAACTAAATGGCGCTACCACCGCCTAGTACTAGTATTAGTGGGTCTTCTGATTGTTTATTATTCTGTGGTGTTAGACTCGCCATAGTCAGTAATTTATCTCTGGTCAGTACGTAGCATACGTAGTTAGATTTGTCAAAAAAACCACGTGCCTACAGCTTCAAACAAATTATTGTGAAATATTGTGAGCCCATGTCTCAAAAAAAG
>JAZBHA010000776.1:15019-42991 GCA_037464855.1 Iselma pallidipennis
ATATCTTTGCTAGACGTTTTGTTGGAATAACGGAATACTAAAGAATTCCGTCTTATCAATAGAATTGCTCATTCTTTTTTATTGTAACTAAATTATTATCAAGAGCTAGAATTCACTGAAAGTCCTACACAATTCTCCAGAAATCCCCCAAAAGGATGTGGACTCATGATAAATTTAGAAAAATAGGTCAAAATAAAGTACTGAAATTGGCTAAGTTGCAGTTATAATTATCCACAAACAACAACTCTGAATAAATTACAATTTATTCTAATGAATTTATGATTTAATCCTTGAACTTACTATACAAATATAGACATAAATTTTGAGTAGGAGAATTATGTTTACTAAAAGAAAAAAATATGATAATAATTTATAAGACTTACCAAAATCTGCATCACAAAAATGCGTTTGTGGGTGTCGTTCTCTACAACTGCATGCCTCTGTATATTGCCAATATCCAAACAAACAGACGACAACAACGAAAAATACAACATTACGTTTCATGATCTGTAATCAGAAAATAATCTAACTTATAAATCAAATTCCTGTCCTCCTCCGTTGCTTGAAGAAAAATATGCAACGTCCGATTGCAATCAATCGTTTTGTTTGTAAAAAGCATACAATTGTAGTTCAAAACTCATCCGATCATACAAAGGGTTTATTGTTTTGTATCAGAATACGGATACTCTACTGTGTGAACGTTTTTACGTGAGAAAAAGATACATCAGTTGTACTAAAAACGAAGTCGTAAAAATATCTCGAAAATTCCCCATAGAGAGCAAGATTAAAAGATGTAACAAAATGTACAAAACAAATTGTTACAGTTTCTGGATATCAAATGAAATTTATGCGTGTTTTTTAGCCATTATGCGACATTTTTGTAATTTTATGGAAGTATATTTGCACCTTTTTTTTTAAATATCCTCTTCATTTTATTATATCTCTCCGGTAATATTTCTATCCTGAAAATGCCTCTCTTATTACTATTTAAAAATGATCTCTTTTCAGTATCACCGAGCTAAAACGACCCATGATTTTCCCTTACAATTTCCAGTAGAAGCCGTCTGGTTTTTTCCTCATAACCATCCGTAGCAACTGTGTAGAGAAATAGTTCAATTCACCCATCTTTCATGTGGTAATAGATCGAAGGGTAGACGTTTAAATTTCATTTGATCATTTTTTATTACCGTCTACTATATCTAGAAAGATTTGAATCGTTTTTTAGTCAAAAAAAAAATTGTGTCAAGAAATTCGATTGAACTGTTGCCGCCACTCTGATCGATCACTGATAATAATAACCATATGCCTCTTTGTGTGTCGCTCCATTTTCGTTTCCAAATTAACTACTACAAAAATTTCCATTGAAATCTGATATTATCATCATCATTACGATCAAAAGACTCCAACTTGTTGCCAATATCTATCAATCTTTGATTCTTCGAATTGGGTCCCCGGTATATATTCTTCTCTAGCCTCAGGTAATGATTTAATTCGATAATATTGATGACGATCATGTTGGGGATAATGACGATGGCCCACTCTTGAACCAATACCAATATTACCACTATTGAGTTTCTTGTCTACAATAATCATGACATGATTCATGGTAATGTTTGTTTTTCAACATTAAAAAACCAGACAAGTATTGATAGCAGAAGGGGGGAAAAGGAATGAAAAAGTCGTAATCGATTGTGAAATGGCCACTGTTGTTTTAAACTTTATTCAAAATACAAAACATCCAGATACCTATAGGTATATAGTGTTTGTAATCAAAAGAAACATAGCATGCTGTAGGCGAGAAACTCCTGCCCATCAATCAAACACCACCCTAACATGAACCAGTTCTGCCAGTATCGATAAAGAATAAACACAACAACATATGAACTTTATCTTGTTGTGATTTCGTTTGATAGCGAGAAGAAAAAGAGTGCAAGTTCCGTCATTGGAAACTGGGCCAACATTCAAATTAGAATGGCTCGAATTATTGATACCATTTCAAGAAACATTTTTAGCAATCAACTGTTGACTTTATATGGAGACTTGTAAATTTCTACGTATTTTAATATATTTTGAATGGGGGCGATTTTCCCATAACATCACCTGTTATTAGCATAATCGAAATAATCACTACTACTGGTTTTCCTATTGTATCGATAAAATGAATAGATCCTGTTGACAAGTCGTGTTCTAACTATTACAACTCTCAAACAATACGATTGAAATAAGTGTAAAGTACAAAAAGCACGTGTTAACGTTAATTTATTCATAGTTGTATTTTGAATTCTATGTCAAAACGTACAATAGTTGATTTATCGGTTGTTAAAGTCAATCGTAACGGTCAATTTTTATGTAAAGATGGACTCTAGTTAAACATAAAACTATTAACCTTCTCTCTGCCTCCTATTTGAACTGGTATTGTTATTATTATTATTATTATTATTATTGATCAAAATAAACGTAAAAGTCCTTGTTCAATGAATAAATAAATAAAATCCCTGAACTGTATTGCTGCAAAAGAAAGCAGATCTTAAAGGTATCCAATATACCTATAAACGATTTATGTCTGACGAGTTTTTTCCTTTTCATTTTTTCTTGCTGATGCTGACGATTCAAAAGAATTTTAAATTTCAGTAGCAAGGTTGTCTACATACATGTAAATATTGTCAAAAAGAGTCTTTAATAAAAAAAAAAAAATAAGAAAAAACGGTTTCTAATATAATTCAAGTGTGTAATTTTGTTGTCAAGTACTTGGTCGATGGGTTACAAAAATTACGCCTTCTTCATATATTTAAAATAAATTGGCCATCACCAAAAACTGATTATAATTACACCAAGTATGAACCGGGCAGGAAAAAATCAATATTTGCATTCTGACTTTTAAATAAGGATTGTTCAATAAATAAATAAAATGACCACTAGACTTCAATTATTGATTGGTAAATATTGTCGAATAAATCAATCGATACAATGTAAAAGGCAAAGATTATTGGAAGCGACGCGAGAGCGAGAGAAAGAGAGGCAAACAGGATAATAAGACACGACAAAGGATAATTAGTGTGTTTCATTTTACATTTAACGTTGTTTATTGAATTGAATAACAATACACTACTGTATGACACATTTCACATATAAATTGGCAGCACAGGCAATTTAATCAATTGCAAATTGCAACCTGTATTTATGCGTAGAAATGAACATACGCAGCAAATCTATTGACCAATTTGTGATCTAATCAAAGATTTAATCCTTGACTACGAACCGACATTTCTCTCTATTATTGACACGATTTCCTATCTGATCCACAAATCCCCAAATTGATCCCTTATTTAAGGACTTCCATTAATTCGGCCTTCTTTGATAATCTCGACTTTGATAAAATTGTTTATATAAAACGCGTTGTTTATATTTTCTTTTGATTCTCTAACACACACTTTTCATGATACATTTGAGAAATGCCCTACATATACGCAAATACTACGTTCCATTTGCTGGCTAAATCTAGAAATTCCTGTCAATAAATATTTCACCAGTGCGATCTAAAAATACCGCAATTTAATTGAATACTTTTTTTAGCCAAAGAAAAACCGTGTTATTTACCACAAAACCAAAACATTGCAAGTGTATTAATAGTTTAATCGAAAATGTTTGGCAGAGGCTCTTATATGCATCACAAATTTCTTTTAATAAATGGGGGGAAAAATGTAAGCCCGAAATTTATCTGGTTTTTATTGAGGAAAGACACAAAATCAAAACAACACACAAGACACCCACTGTATAAGAAATAATTCTGGATAGAAAGATAGGCGAAATATATTTATAGGTCAGCTGCATAATAAATAGATTTTCTCTAAAAACAAATCGTAAATTGAATCATGTAAATAAATCTCAATTTAACAACTATCTATTCGAATAGAAAATGTGACCTAAATATATTACTCTCGTAGGTATATGTATGAGAAAGACCTATTGTTAAAAATTCTGCAAATCACTAACAATGGCGCGAGATTTACAGATTAACTCTTGACCGACAACTTGTAGATTTGTATGAAAATCTCTCTCTCTCGATTCAGATTCCACATACATCGTGGAATTTGTTACAAGATTATAATACCATCTGTTTGATTATATTGGAAGGTTACTGGCCATTAATTTGATGCACCAAAAATTCAAACAATTGTCGGTCTATTTTCATACAATTTGTGTACATATGTATGTATATAACATACAACGTAACCGAAAACTATTTTTCAACTCGTTCACCTGACAACTATACATTTCGTCTTTTGTGACAATTTCTCTCTTAATAAACATCAACATAAACTATTATTGTCTTTTTTAAATTCAGACTTGTGTCCAAATTATCACACACACATATCCTCGAAAATTTCAACACATCTCTATACATTTCCTGCAACCTTGATCGAAATTTATCATCATTATAATGATTTTACGTCATTTCGTATGTAGAATCTTTTACCGAAAAACGAGCAATAAACACACAAAATAATTGCAATTAAGTCAATTAGGTCGTAACGATACACACACACACACACACACTCACATACTTCATCTGCAAGACATTTTCCTGCTGACGCGTTGATTTTATAAACGGTTCATTTTCCTTTTTGCATTCCTGGCACGATCCTAACTGATGATTGTACATAGAGATTGTCTAGATTATATAGACTGACTCTATACTACAATTCATTGATAATTTTTCTTATACTTTCAATCAATAATATTCTTCCGGCAATTGATTTTCTATTTTCCTTCTTCTACATTCTTGTTGTTCCAAGATTTATCATTTCGTTTAATTAAATTGTCAGTATTATTTGATTTTGGTAGAGGATTTATTAGAGATTTCCTTCCATATTTTAGAATATTTGCAATTTTGTTGTTAAAATTACTTATAATTTTGTTTCTTCAATTTATTCTTTACTGGTGATAAAGGTTTTCATTAGAAAAACATAAGGAAATCCTGCACACAATAAACTAACTTTTACAATAGAACTTATGTTTTACAGTATTCTTGGAGGTTCCATTTTCATTTTTTACCAGGGCCGAACTGGCTTACTTTGAAAGATCGGATGCTCCCAAACGCTATTAGGTCCCTACAGACTCGTTGGTCTGCCTAGTCCGGTCCTGATCTCAACTTTTAAGACAGACAATTTTCCAAAACCTTGACAACTGTTATCTTTGCTTAATTATTTCCTCTTATTATTATTATTATTATTTATATTGTAAACAAACATTACAATACCAAACATGTAGGATCATAAAATTTTTCGCCCTTGCTACCCAGTGATCTTTATTTATAGATTTTCATGACCGAATTTTCCTGTCTCTCTTATTCACTGTTTCCAATTTAATTTTTTTTTTTTTTTATTTCATGATATTATTATACAGACATTAACGCAAATTCTATAGAATTTTCAATAAAAATGACTAACATAATAAAATTGAAAAATAGCGGGCCCACGTTTTCATTGAAAAATTTCATCAATGATGTCATCCATTTTTTATGATTGTTGTATTTTTATGAACCGTTTTGCAATAACAATAATAATAGAAAACGACACAAGAATTAAATGATAATTGCAACATTTAGATTGAAGTGATAAAAATTTGCAGAAAACTAAACAATCTGATAACAATAATATGAATAAATTTCAACTAAATCTATTTAGAATTTCCTTATCGATAAAATTGCATTATGTACACACTATGTATGTGTATAGAGAGATACTAGATCATGATATAGTGTTTGTTTTTAGCACAAATTATTGGATGTATGTGGCCTGATTTACCAACAAATTCGATTCTATAGATTACGCAATACGGAACAGAGTCGGCCTCAGGATATAAATCTTCAAAATAAAAGCCGTCTTTTATATAATTTAGTTTAAAGTTGTTGTCCTAAAATAAAAACGTCTCGTAAACGATCCGTACTAAATAAGAAAAGGAAAATCACCGTTTAAAGTTAATAGCTGGAGTATCTGTGATGATGATAGTTTTCGAAATTAATAAAATTTTTAAACATTTCGATGTTATTTCTAGAAATTTAAATTGTCAAGAATTTCGAAATTTAATGTTATGATAATGGACGGTTGTGTTGCATAAAATTAGGTACTTGAATTTGAAAATCGTCGTTAATTGGTAATAATGAAAGAAAAACAGACTTACTATGTTTGAAAGTCAAATTAGGAAAAAATCTCAAAAAAACTTGTACTTGTATTTAAGCTACAACCAACACACACGTGCTTTAAGTCGTCACCGAGATTTAAGTCCGATTTGATCGAAAAAAAAATATTTTTCCCAAAGCCACACACACCGCTTTCCATACGCAAACTGGCCGTGTTTCTGTCGTGTAGTCGAGTTTATTATACCGGCAATCCCACCTCAACGTTCCATACTTTCGGGTATCTTCACGTTTAATATGAAATACATTCATTAGCCCTCATAATAATGACCATGGCCACCAAAATCTGTCTAGTATGTATGTACAGCTGACATCCAAATCTGACAATGATCATGATGATGATAATGATGACTCATATTTTGCGCATCTTCATTAATTTTTTTTTCGGAATATTTATTACGCCCGAATGCATTCTGTTTATTTGCTATGACGAAAGCTTGTACATATTCAACAGACACCTCCACTGGATAACATCATACATATATGACGGCGACTGCATCATCTATCTTATCTTATCAATATAAATCATCACGATATCATTTCATAAAAGACCACACTGATAGAGTTGATACAATTCTAATATTTTTTTCCCGGCTATCTCTGTTCAGGAAACCGATTGACAAAAACGGATTACTTGTTACCTGTTGGTGGTGTCAGGAAATGCAAACTCAAACAAACAGTACATCGACCTCGCCTGTCCACCAATATTTTTACAAACATATTTGCAATTTCAATAATAATAAAATTAAAGAAATCTCCTGCAGCCACAAGAGGTCCCATCATCTTTAATATTCCAACTTAACAATTATGACTGTGTATTGTAGTATGATTGATGTTCGTCTAACCATATTCACCGATTTCAATTGCTATAGTCTTTACTTGTACACAGGTACAAAACCAGTACATACATGAGAATTGTTATATTGATGATTGATTGATGGCCATATCGACAAAATAGACTTATTTAGGCGGCAAGAGGGCGAAGGAGAAAATATTGCAAATGCAATAATACATTATATGGAAAATATTGCTTAGATATTCAAATTCCACAAAATGGGTTTTTTATTTCATTTGAAACGTAAGCTAATATATGACTCAAATTGATAACGTTTATTAATACCGTGTTTGTGCGATAAAGTTCGCCGTACTCGACTGAATGCCAAAAAAGTGACGTATTTGTCAAAGAATCATGAATGGTTAACACTGGTAATCACTAGAATCCTATATTGTGGCGACACAACATTTTCATTCTAATTACCTACAGTGGAGTCCGTTTAATTGGGACGTTTTGGCACTCGGACGTTGTGGCCCAAATAAACGGATGCCCCTCTTAACCGGTGTCCCAATTAAGCGAAGGCTACTCTATTTCATCGACGGCAGTTGAATTCAACAATTCAATTGATAAAATTCACCCTCAATAGATTCTTTCTTTACCTGGATGTTACAAGTTGTATTGTGCCTTTGAATTAGTGTTAACAAAACCCTTGCTAAAGGGGATGTAACGGTTTCTCCCTCAATTTTAGAACTTTATTCACGATATGAAACCTGAGCTTTTACTTTGTATTTAGAGTTGTTCACCACCTTGAAGAGTAGTATTTATTATCTCAAGCTACACTATTTTCTTGTTAATCTTGAAATTTCGTTTAAGAACTTGTTTGCAGAAATTCACATAGATATTCAGATCTTTTCAGGAAAATCGTTAAAATATTCATGGTTTTCCTCTGGTAACATACTTAGGGAATGTGTTCCTGCTGATTTCTCTTATAAACAACGTAATTAATTTGAATAAGTCGTGTCTGTGACGGATTTTTTATGCTGATCGATCAAGGATTCAAATTAATTAACGATATACTCCAGCAAGTAGGTAAAGTAATGATTTTGATCAAATCAAGTTGCCTGATGATGACGACATGATAGTGGCCGAAACCGGTACACCATAGGAAATCGTTTTATAAACAATTCTCACCTGTTTTCTAATAACTTTGACTTAATTTAGACTTTAAAGTTTCCAGTTTTCCAATAAATTTCAAAATTATAACTGAAATTTTGCTTCATGGTGGTGAAGTTTCACTTTAGGTTTTATTCAAACACAATTTACAGATAAATGTATAAACTGACAATGAGTGACAGTTGTGGCTGGGGGATTTACTTAAACATGAATTAAACTTGTATGAGTCTGAGATAATTAATTATACATTTTATACGATAAAATATATGTACATAACGAATGATATTTTCTGTACCAGGTATCTCTAAAGAGATTCTACAGTTGTGGTATTTCAGTTTTGTAAACAAATTCAACGAATAGATTATGGTTTGATAATAATAATTATTAAATAAATGCGTGCGGCAGGACATGTTTTCCTATTATTATGTACGGATAGTGAATCCTGTTCATACAAAGTACGTCAAATTAGTTACATTCATGTACTGCAATTTCAATTTCCATACCGGATTGGATTAGTACGCAAACAATGTAGTGTTAATTATTCTATGGTCTATAGTGTGGTTGTGTTTGTTTACTATAATATTTTGGATGTTCCAGATAACGGCGCCCCGTTTTCCTGTGGTATTGAAAATCGGTCACGCCCATGGTGGTTTAGGCAAAGTGAAAGTCGACAATATCAACGATTTCCAAGATATGGCCAGTGTTGTGGCTGTTGCAAATACATACTGTACGGTTGAACCATATATTGATTCAAAATATGATATACATGTCCAGAAAATCGGCACAAATTACAAAGCATTTATGCGTAAATCAATTTCTGGTTGTTGGAAAACAAATACCGGTTCAGCAATGTTGGAACAAATCTCAATGCCGGAACGTTATCGTAAATGGGTAGATGAAGTGTCTGATCTGTTTGGTGGTTTAGATATATGCGCATTAGAAGTGGTTGTTGGTAAAGATGGTCGTGAATATATTATTGAAGTTAATGATAGTGCATTAACATTACTGGGTGATTCACAAGAAGAAGATCGACGTCATATTGCTGATTTAGTCACGTCTAGAATGCAAGCTATATGCCGGCCAAGAACACCACCTAGTGAAGAACCACTGCCACCACCAGTTGGACCTAGAGGGATTTTGGGCAGTTTAACAAGTTTAACACATTCAGAGACACCACCACCTAGTGCTTCAGATCATCCATCATTAGCTAGTGTCGGTCGAAGGGATAGTCAAGGTTGTTGGATTGATTCCAAAATTTAATCACATTATCATCATGTGTTGTTTAATTTTAGTTTCTCAATCGAGCACTGTTAGCGGCAGTGGCCCTAATACAGGTCGTCTTCCTGATCCACCACCTCGACCATTCCAACGTCAAGGCAGTCAACAACAATCAGTTACTGAAGATGCAGAAGATACTATGAAGAATTTACGTAAAACATTCGCTGGTATCTTTGGCGATATGTAATTGAAAGAATAAAACAAGCAATATAAACAAAGTGTTATTCCACTGCCTAGGGCCAGGTACTGTCTGCTGCTAATATCTGCAATGACAGTGCCTCTTGTTATGTTTAGCCTAGTTGTTATAATTGGATGTCTGAGTTAATACAAAATACTACAATAACATATACATACATATAAGTCGGTGTAGTCTGTTGTTTTTTTAGAAGATTATAAATTCGACAAAAAATAATAATAATAATAATAATAATAATAATAATTTTGTTACGGGATAGAGTGAGAGATATAACCATGGTTTTTCCAAACAAAAAACAAAGTCCTCTTAACACTCTTCTCCTCCCATTTTAGTAGTTTATCAATTGTAAGATGACAATATTTATTGTAACTCTTGCACTCTTGTATCCTCTTAAAAATATTCAAACAGTTTTACGTCAAATTGTTGTTAGATTGTGGGTTGTTCATCGATTTGATAAAGCAACGAAAATTTTGGTTTTTCTTCGAAGAAAAACCGGAAACAAAAAAAAAATTAATGAATTGTATAAGCTTTGCGATAAAACATAAAAGAATTCTACAAACGCACATTACACCCGTATACAGTTACTTCCTAAGAACAAACCCCAAAGGTGTCGTTTGCAGCAACTAATTGCTACTTTTTTGTATTGTAGCGGAATATTTGGTCATCGATTGTGCCTTTGTAGAATTTTTACTTTATAGCATTGATGATCATATACTGATATAAGAAAAAAAAAACAGTATACACAACAAATACACTTATGTACACAAAAGAAGATCTGATTTGGTATTAAGTGAAACAGGTCTTCAACGACAAAATAATAATAATAAGAATAATAATTAGATTTTACATGATCTGTAGAATAGGTCAAGTATTTCAAGTAGCATGAATGTTGCCTCCGTTTGTCGGTACAGTTTAAACAACCATATGTGTAATTGTTTTTTTTTAAATTAATAATAAATCTCTCACTAAAATGCAGCAAATCTAGTAATTATTTGTTAAAATTTTGTTGATAATTGTAAACAATTGTTAAATTATTGTATAATTACGTTAATTAAGATTCATATCATATTTGATTGGCTTTAATTGTATTGTCATATTGCATATCATAGAAATATTAGGGAGATCTCGCCACACTTACGATACAGTGCTAAATCTTGGTAGAGAGAGATTAGCGCAAGTTGCACTCTTTCCGTCGAAATTTAACATTCCAGATTTCAGTGTAAGTGACGCAAAATCTTCCTATTTGTTGTATGATGTTTGGTAGATTTTTGCCAGAGGAGGCAACAAACTTTTGAGGTTGTCTAGTAGCTCAGCTTACGATAATTTTGGGCATATTGTATAGTGTTATTATCGATGGAAATATACATAATATAATATTAAAATAAAAAAAAACAACAAGATTTCTGTATTATTTATTTGTTGTCTATCTTTAATATTGATGACGAGATGGTTAGTAATTTGTTTTTATAATTTTTGAAGTACCTACCTATAACTATTATGAATCAGTTTCATCGAAAATTTCTTAATTGCCGAATATTCTTTCTATTATTATAAATTTGTTTTTTATAACCAACATCTGCACTGATTGTTCGTCGTAGATTGAATCATACAATTAACATAAATTGAAAGCTGCACCCTATTTATTATTTCATTCCTATACTTTTTTCATGGAAATTAGTTTATCTGGGAGATTAATCGTAAGAAAGACGAATTTTTCCATTTCAGTTGATGAAATCATCTTCTTAGCTATTTATTATAATTTCGTCCATAGTTGATATTTTAAGTCCGTTAGCAGTAATAGCAAAACCAATAGCTTCATATTGTCGTGAAAGCTTTATATGAAGCAAGATTTTCCAAGTGATAAGAAAATCTGGCAATTATCCAAATCAGGACTTTCTGTATCGTAAGAATTGTTAATCAATAGAAATTAAGAATTTAAAAATAGGGCTTGATTACAAACATTTTAAGGGCTCCACAGCCAATTTTATGAAACAATTCTAGAAGAAGAAAAATTGCAAAAACTACAGAAATAACTTGGATGAAAAGAAACTTCTAGCTGAAGCTCGAAAAAACGTCTAAAATCAAGGGGAGATCCAGGTATTTGGGGATCCGAAACACATGTTCTTGGGAGGGGCCCCGAAATTTCCTTTTAAGGGGTTCTTCAATGACGTCCACTAAGAGAAAAGTATTATAAAGCGTAAGTTACTGGGGCCCTTAAATTTGGTCGACTGGATAGTAGATCCGCCTCTGTATAAAATATTCTAATCGTGCCACTTGTGTTGCCTATACAAGATAGCCGTTCCGCGCGAATTCAGGAATTGAAAAGCTGTAAAAGCTTGAAAACTCTAAATTCTGACTGAAAAGTTTTTTTTTCAAGTCTCGTGTTAATTTATTACAATCCTCTTAACGTTTCCATTTAATAAAACAATAAAGCTTAAAGATAATCAAACGAAACGCTATTTTCGGTAATTTTTCAAAAATCATCCGTTGCCATAACTTTTTATAGCCGTTATTGTTTTTGTTGTTTTATTTTTTTTTGTCATTTCGAGCACATTTTTCTGTTTTTGATGTCGCTCCTGTTTTCGATTAATCGCACTGATTGTGAATAGCATCGTCATTTTTAATTGATTCTACGTTATTGACTTTTCTGAGTTGATACTCGCCAATCCATTATCCTTATCATTTTGTCTTGTAACCACATGCAGCCTACAGTAACCGCAACTATATAATATATTATATATATAGATATATAAATTTGTGCATTATTAATATGTTGCCTCTGCATATCTGTTGATATACATATAAGTGCCGGATATAGTTTATCGCTTAAATTAACAACAACCGAAACAAAAAAAGCAGGAACGAATAATACTGGCAACGGTGCAATCGGTAAATAATTATAATAGCAGATAATAAAAGTAATAGAAATAATGTGGCAGGAACAACGTGTCCGTCAGTTAGAAATATGTAATCGGGAAATGTTTGGCAATATGGTGCTTACAACAACAACAATATTAACATCCCCACAACAGAAAATTGAATCGATTCCTGTAAGTTTTGAAGCTTCAACCGGTACTTTAATTACAAAAAGTGGCAAAATTTCATCAACATCATCATCACCAACAATATTATTTCAACAACAACAACATGATTTGAATAAGAGGCGAGCCTCAAGTTTACTCGATCAATTACTTGTTGAAATTTATAGTGATTATCATGGAAATGGAACAGATTATAATTCGGCAACGTCTACCAAATCACATAAAAGTCTGCCAATGGAAATTGATAATTTGCATGAGAAAGGTAAGTGTTTAATTGTAAAGATTAGAATACCATATGGTAAAGTGACAAAGTATTAAAACCAAAATATATGTATATTAATTTTTCTTAGTTTATCGAAAATTCAACACTGTTTTATACAATAAAAGCGCGGAAAACACCTGTCCAAAGTACCAGCATTTTGAACTCATTTTAAATTACAATCAACCCAGTTCGCAAACAAACCGGTAAAAAAAGACTATTTACCCTAAACTTATGCTAAACGAAACTTTCAAAAATCCCCTAATTTCAGTTAATCAATATGCGTGCTATTCAGTAATAAATTTTGATAGCCAAATAGCAAAAAAATAATCCAAAATTGGTTTTAGACTAAAATCAGAAGCTTGTTCTCAATTAAAACATTCTAAATCTTCACCAATCAATTATGCTGATATAAATGTCTCTGTTGTTATCAAGTCCGTGAGTGCTACTTTTAAGGAAATTTAAAAGATTAAAAATATACTTTTATTGCCATAAAATGTTCATTCTTTGATAAGACTTTCCGTTTCTTGAACTAGACTTTTTATTTTAGCGTTTTATTTTTTTGGGCGTTGATTTCGCGAAATGTTTTCGTATCTTTTTCTCTAACTTTTATTAACGTAGGTGTTTAAAGAGAATTTTAATATTAGGTACATTATCTTTTTACGTGTCTTACGTGGAAAAACCTTATCCTTGTATTTTGTATTTTTTTACGAGGCTACTCTAAAATCCGAGACAAAGTTACCTTATTTTAAGATTATTACTTTGATCGTTGTCCTTTGAAAAAAAAAACATAAAGTCACGTACGCACTTCCTTGACTGAAAGCAGATTAATAAGAGCAGCTATTCCTACAATTTCCTGACTTTTATTTGCCTACAGACAGTCGGTAATTTTCAGGCTACAATAAAACTAAATATGTTAAAGTACGATATATTAAGCGTCCAAGCTAAGAACAACCAAATTGGTGCCCAGTTATGTGAATAGAGATACAGTATTAGCAGTATTAGCAGTTTCAGTTCTATAGGTGCGAACCTTACCTTCATTAGAAGACAAGTCTATTGCTTACTTCCGCTCGCAATTCTTCTTGACTTGGATGGGTAATATATTTTGAATTTTGGTTCCTACAGGATGACTCTCCAGAAAATTAAGTCACATTTCCCATAATTAATGTTACAATAATTTAGTTCGGTTCAAGCTACGTTTAAGCATAAAACGGAAAGCTTCAAGAGCTTCACTGATTAAACGTAGTATGTAATCTGCACGTCTTGTATAGAAGCTTATAACGTGTGATCTACAACATTTATTGACTTTGAGTGACATAAAATTGATTGAACAAACTAAAATACCATACTATTCATGTAGATGGCATTACTGCTTCAACTATTTGAATTAATATGTACGTTCCCCATAGAATACTTGACTATAGGTTTTGTAGAACACACGTTATTTATATGCAAAAAAATCTTGTCTGGAGCCATGACCTACTGTTCTTTCATATTTAAACTAACAAAGTTAACAATGATGATTTAAGAATAAGCTCAAGTATTGTAAGGTTGACTTCATTAAAATGAGCATTTATAAAAAAGCAATTATAATTTAAAATCCAAGAGGACATAATTTATTTATTATTTTAATATAAAAGAAATTTTCTATTGTCGTTTGTGTTTTATGTATTTTCTGTGGTAATATTAGCTTTTGGAGATATTTAATTTGTTTTTTTTTTGTTTGCAGCTTTATTGACACACGTGTCATCCCACTAACTTCCAATTATTCAATTATATTCCAAACAATATTTAATTTAAGCTTGATTAGAAGTCTGTTTCACATTATAGAGCAATGCCTAAAGCATGACATAAATTGAATTTCAATAACGAACTAATACTTTTTCCATTTTAGGAGAGCTAAGCTTTATCAATTCAATTACAAAGTTTTGCTTAATTGAAATCTAACAATTATTAATTCAGAGTGCTTTCACTATTTCTATCAATTCCTTAGTGTAAACTTAAATATTTGAGGATTGTTTAAACAATAATAATGGATAAACGGTAGATGGTCTCCTACCGTATTTTGTTAACGTATCTCCATCATTGTTACCTTTATAGCAATTTCTATCTCTGCCCTATTTTACGCAAAGAATAAAGATACACAAACCCTAAATTTCAGTAATTGTCGTTAAGACGCGTTACCAAGTGGCTAACGATAATGAAGATTTGTTACACAAAACGACTCTTTCACGTTTTTCGATAAATTTCTTGTAACAAAATTTCAGTCTGTAAAGATTTTATTAAATTTACATAAATTTCAATAACAGTTGATGTAAATTAGAAAATTTCTCATCTTTCAGATATTAACGTACTGAAATCATTAATAAATAATTTGAAAGTTCACGTGGAACGTACCGGCAATGTTCTGGTGCGTCGTCTGAAGCGTCGCGATGCTTTGCGCCGTCAACAGGGCGCACATTGTGACGTCATCACCGACCAGCTTCAAAAACGTGAGTAGATATCCTTAACTCCAAACAATCAATATTATCCTTTAGTACATAATAAAATGTTGTAATCGTCAACAGATATTCTATCATTTTCTAACATATAAATTCTATATAAGGATAGTTATATTGGTGACGTTTAATTGGTAAATGTTCTTTTTAAAATATAATATTAAAGTTAGGAATTGTACAACCTGACTTCAGGAATTGTACACAGTTTGTCGGTGATGGTGGTGGCGGCGACAATGTACAATAAGAACATGTACTCATGAGTGGATTTTTGAATTCGATTAAAAAAGCTACCAATGCTGGTGCGATGGTACAAAGAGGTGCTAGTTCAGGTAAGGGCCCCCAAAAAAGACAAAACCAAAAAAAAAACAAAAATTCAAAAAAGTGACTGTTTTCTTTGTCTTTATAGTTTGTTTTTCTTACTGATTGATTTATTAGAAAAATATATTTACTTTTTTGATTTGGCGCACTTCCTATATTTTACGTTAATAAAAGACAATAATATGACAACGTCAGTAGTGATCTATGTATGTTAGGAACTTAATAATGAAAGGAAATGACACAATAAATATTGACTTTTATAAAAATAAAGATCGAAAATTGACATCACCTGTAAAGTTGTAGTTGTAGGACAGAATTTTATCTCTACAATTTAATGAAAATAGACGCTTGACAGGATTTATATAAAAGCTATTGCAACATTAAATATCACTCATGTTTTAACAATAAACATGAGATTTTGATATCATTTTAGTTTACTTGTTATTAAAGATGAATTAATTTTAACGATAATACAACACAATTTTATTGTCCAACTAGAGACATGGGTTTTTCTCTAATGCTTGAAAGTAATTAATTAAAATCAACCATCCATTCATTATATTCGTGTTTTCGTTGATATTTCAGTATAATTAATAACTGTTTGTGAAATTATCAAGAAATGTTGATTCTAAATTACTATCCAACCGAGTCAGTATTATTATGATCTTAATTTTGTGGTTAATAAAATAATAATAAATATATAATAGTAAGATTATTAATAAAATAAGATGGGACTTTTGGGCGTATTATTTGGATAATAATTTCATTGTAGTAGAGAAGATAAGGAAATGGAATATATAATTAAAATTAAACAATACGGGACCTAATAATATGAAATGAAAATTGAATTAGAATGACCAGGAAATGGAATAGAACCGATATAGGGCCAATGTTTTTTTTTAGCAACTTTGGTATTTAGTGGGATTCCGACTACAGTCATCGTCCACGAGGATTATTTTGACCGTTAAATGGTCTTCGTAGCGCGATATTCCCCCAATATTATAGAATTACACATTGAATACCAACGTCCTTGTGGACGTTCAATACCAACAGTCATCAAGCCAAAATGATGAAGACTTTGGTCTGAATCCCATCGAATATCTCCCATAATATACCTATACTACATAGTAGTCATTTTAAAACATAAAAACTCCTCAAATTTTTCATAAGATTCATTACTCTTCGTGAAGCTAATGAGGCTGTAAAGCTAAGCTTCAAGTACCACCGAAGCTTAAGCTTGATAATACATACAATCGCCTTTTTTTCTGCTGTAGGTCAGTGTGAGGGGATCTCTTAAAGAACATACCTGAATCCGTCACTACAGTGATTTTCTTGTTTCCCTAATTTTTTTAGTATCACTTTACTACCTTGTTCTAGTTTTATTCTAATTGTTTGAAAATAATATTCACCATTCATACAAATCTCTCCTTGTATAAATTGATTTATGGATTTTCATCAATTTTTTGTGGCTTATATAACACAATTTTCTTTACATGATATTGATCCATTTGATGTTCATATATATTTGATTTGATAGCTATTATTGTAACTTTTCGTACAAAAGTACAGAATTGGATTACATTTAATTTACATAAATATCTCTCATAACACACACACACACACACACACACACAAAACTAACAAAACATCGTCTTTGTAAAATCTTATTTGAATATTTTTGCATCAAATTCATCTAACAACGTTCATTAGTATAAAAGCACACAGTTTTACACAAATTTCACGAAACTTTACAAATTTGCTACAAGTTTGATGTTTAAAGTGTTATAAATCACAAAGAGGATCACAAATTTTCATCTTCTAATTATTATTATTTATTTCTGTTAAATTTAAATTATTATTAAAATTAAAAACCTATATAAATAAAGACGAACAAACTTGAAAACCAACAGTTTTGTCTTATTAATTTTGATAAATGATTAAAGGGACTCTAAGGGACATGATCGTAGGTACACTAAAAGATCCTTGGTGGTTTTAATTAATGTAAACGTGGGTGGACTTTATTCATAAAAGACAAATGGTATGAATATAATTTAAATGTCGTATTGTTTAAGGTGTACTCGATTTAAATTTACATCTATCCTTGTATTAAATTTCAATATTGTTTTGTTTTATTTGTGTATGTTTGCTATTTTGTCCATTAAGTTTCTAACCAGCCTCATTACAACGAAAAGTTAGAGGAAACGCTGAAATGCTTTGTTTGTTTCGTGTACCATATTGGTCCTTTTCTCCTCGTTAGATTTCTTTGTATGTGTGTTTAGATTGAAGACAGAGAGATGCTTCCTACTGAAAAGCATCCTTGAGAGGCTTCTTTAGTAAATTACGTTGAGGAAATGAGAATGTCAGAAAGTTAAGCTTTTTTTTATGAAAATATATACAAGTTATAGAGTTGTTTCAGAGTTGATTTAATACAAAAGGACTCAGTAGGAACAAATAAGAAACCATCAAACAATTGTATTAACAGCTTTCTTGTACAGTTGATAAAAATTGATACATCTGTGTAGGCTTTTCTGTGATGAAACCATACAAAGGAGAAATATAGAAATTCGATATTTATATGCTGTCCAAATTATAAGAGTGATGTGACATTTAGAACATATTTTTGATATTTCTAACGTATTTTCGTTCGTTCTCCATTTATTATTTACTATTTCTTCCGCAACAGTTCACACCAAAAGAGAGCTTTTCCTAAATTTCTAAATATGTAGATATCCTCAAAATGTTAGAAAATGATTGAAAAAACGATAAAGAAAAAATTTGACATGACATCAATTCATGCCTTCCAATAACAACACAATTTACAGCTCAAGTGGGTGATTGCCTTACGGGCAACTGTTTATCTACAATGATCATTAAATTTGTTGGTCTCCAGTTGTGGAAATTTTATTGTTAATTTCCATCTTGTTTGTGATTGCCTGCAGGTGTGCTGGAAAACAGTGATTCAATCCATTTCTCAATACAACCAACACCCGGAGAATCAGGTTTTACACAATGGGTAGCTGCAATGAAAATGGTAGCACAATTATCCGGTGGTATCCCAGCTGAATTCCGTCGACGTTTATGGTTAACATTAGCTGATCGTCATTTGAGTAATCGTGGTATAAATTGGTTAACAGTTGAGAAGAACTGTTTCAGTGAATGGTCACATCCAACTGATGCTGAATTAGGTGTACAGATTGTTAAAGATCTACATCGGACTGGATGTAGTTTATTTTGTGGTGAAGATGGACAAGAAAATCAAGCATTATTAAAAAGAGTATTATTGGCCTATGCTAGATGGAATAAAGCAGTAGGTGAGATTAATTTTTGGTTATTATTGTTTGATTTTATTTCGGGGTAAAGAAAATAGGAAACGAAACGGAAATTAAATGTCTCATAAAAGATGGCTCGTAAAACGATCTAGATTTATGTTTGTTTGGAGATTTCCTAACTAGGAAATGATCTGATCGAATGTGTGTATTGCTTTCGTTATATAGTTTTTTTTTTGCCTTCCCCCATTATAAAGTAGATTCTGCCTGATTTGTTTTCTCTGCTTTTTCACCTTCCGTCGTTTCAGTTTATTTCTGTTGATTTCTGTAACATTAAACTCTATTTGATTATGCATCTGTTACTCACACAAATTGGTACGGTCTGTTAGGATTACTTTATTGTATTATATTTACCGATTTCATTATTTTCTCGTGTTTTCTTTCAGGATATTGCCAAGGTTTCAACATGCTAGCAGCTTTAATATTACAAGTAACTGATAAATGTGAAACTGATGCCTTGAAATTGATGATTTATTTAATCGAAGGTGTATTACCGGATTCATATTTTGCTGATAGTTTACGTGGTTTATCTGTTGATATGGCTGTATTTCGGGAATTATTACGGACGAAATTACCGAAATTATCACGTCATTTAGACATATTGCAAAATACATCTAAAGAAGGAACGACCAGTTATGAACCACCATTGACGAACGTCTTCACAATGCAATGGTAAGACATTAACATGACTATTTTTATCATATCGTATCTACGAAGATTAAGGAAATGAAATATGTAGACTGATACAATGCAGGATTTTCAGGATAGTAGAATACAAGTTTCATTTGCCTTAACCCCCACTGTAGACCGCCCACAAAAAATTGCGGATGTCTCCCAGGATAATATACTCGTATATGTTAGTTTCTTGATTAACTCCGCCATTTTAAAGGATAATGTTACTCCATCAGTATAATATTCTCACAGTATATTTTTTTTGCATAATTTGTTACGTACGATTTCATTTACTTTTTACTTTTTATAAGATTTTTTGGCACTTTTTGGAAAACTTGAAATTTCTAGAATAAATAAGCTTTTATTTTGGTTTGGCACTCTATCGATTTTTCTCGGCTTTTTCTAGATCCTGTAGGGCGTAGTTTTTAAATCTCACACGACTCTCATTTCATCCCTTATCCTGTCGATTCAGCATCGTTCCTAGCCTTTAGATTAGATCAGTCAAGCCGAATTAATCCATAATTTCATTTAGTACTTATTATCAATTATTTTTCTCATCATAATCAGAAAAGTTTTTTCGGGTATTCTTTAAGTACTTTAAAGTTGAGACTTTTGTTTTCATAAAACGGGATTTAAATGAAATAACGACGAAAAAGATGGACCACCTACATAAATTCCTCTCGTTTTTGTGCTTTTTCGTGTGCGGTATTAACTTTTATATCAAATTTACAAAAGATGTTCTTTTCCAATAATTAAATGTTTTTGTTCTTTCTTGCGTAAATGTCAAGTTTGTTTGTCTACAAATCTAATTAGACGACTTACAAAAAAAGGCTTAATTCTCATGAAAAGATGAAAACTGAGAAATTTCCCATATTTAAATGTCATTTAAAGTCTATTTTTATCTAAATGATCGATCGTACCTTACCTACTCTACACGTTAATTATTAATACTTCATTAAAAATTACGCAATTCTCTTTCAGGTTTCTAACATTATTCTGCAACTGTCTACCACAACCTACCGTTTTACGTGTTTGGGATCTAATTCTATTAGAAGGCAATGAGATTTTGTTACGTACAGCATTGGCAATATGGCAAACATTAGCTGAACGTATTATGACCGTCCATAGTGCTGATGAATTTTATTGTATAATGGGTGTATTAACTCGAGAATTATTAGAATCAAATTTAATTGATGGTAATTCATTAATAAAATCCGTTGTAACAATTGGACAATTAACAGAATTGAAACTATTACGTGAACATTATCTGTATAATATTAACCCATGGGGTTCAAATGTGCCTCCAAAAATCTATCCTAACAACAAACAATTAAAGATTTATCCAAAAGAACGTTTAATACTTGATATTAGTACATTAAAGAAGCAATATTCAAAATTGAAACAAAGACAAAGACAAGCACATATTATCTTTAATGCAGCAATATCTAGACAACCGCCACCGAATACACCAGTTGCTATGAATCATTTGTTGTTAGGTAAAAGTTCATTGGTGCCTGCTAATAAACGTTTAGGACCACCGAAAGGTGTTATCCCACCCAGTAGACAACCACCAAGTACACTTTTATGGAAGGATACACCCAAACATGGTACGGATAGTTCATCATCATCAGATACCGAATTGTGTGATGATCCGACTAATTCATCATCAACCGAAGATGATGATGATAATGATGATCAGGGAAAAAACCGTCAAGACAATCCTTCCAATAATAATGACGTCAATCTTATGACCGATGACAATATTATAGTCGATACAACAGTTGCAGAATGTGAACAAACAATAAATATCGATCATACAACAAATAGTGTCGATAATTTTTTAACTGATAATCAAACAAATGAAACTAGTGATATTTTTGATAGTGCACCCTCAACTAGTTTTGCCACCAATTTCGATTTAATCAAATGTGATGAATCCGATGATGATAGTGTTGATTTTGAGAAATTCTTTCAAGATAGAGTACGTTGCCTTAAACAAATCAATTTAGATGAAGAACCATCGGAAAATGAAGACCATGAAGATGATTCTAGTCGTTTAAAATATACACGACGGAATAGTGCAAGAGCATTACAAATAATTCAAGAGAATTCGTTGATTTTACATAGAATCCTGCAATGTCAATCTAGATTATCACCACCTATAACTAGTGATCCGGTTGAAGAAGCAAAAATTGACGATTCAATTGAAGAATCTGATGAATCAATAACAAGTTTTGAAAAACCTGAAGACAAGTCGCCTGAATATGGCTCAAGATATACGAGTATTTTGGAAAAGAGTCGCAGTTTAGATGAAAAATACAATACACTTATACTTAATTCGAATGTAAAAACTTTTAGTAAAACATGGATTGATTTAGATAAGGAATGTAAAAGAGATTCGAAAATCGTCGAAACATCGTTTGAATCACATTTCGATACAAATTCTTATATTAAGAATGAACCAAAATCAGAAACTACTACAACTATATTAGATCGATTTCAAGATAATTATAATCGATCCGATCATATATTGGAAGATTTAAGTTTAGATTTGCAAAACACCACATTTAACGATAATAAAGATGGCAAATTATCACCAAACTATCAAAGAACTCCAAATTTAAGTCCAAATTCAGATGTTGCCGGTGCCAAATCATCACCAAAATCACCAATTAGAGTCTTCAATCCATTTCCTGTAACGTTAAGTTCACGTCAAAATAAAGAAGTACCATTGAAACTGGGCATGTACAAGAAATGACAGAGAAGCCAATTTTTGCAAATTTCTATTGATCTTTATGCTTGGATTTTTATATAAATTAAGACTGCTCTACAAAAAAAAATGGATAGATTTGAAATTTATCCTGTAATTGTCGATTAAGCTATACTTATGTTTAGGGATGAGAGTTCTTTCGAATTGTCGACATTTCCTTTACTCAACTTGTTGATTGACATGCTGTTTTTGTGCTGTGCAAAATCCGTTCTAAAGACATCAATACTATTATTTCTATTATTATTATTACTATTATAGCAAAAATATTAAAAAGAAAATTGTAGCAAATAATATTTTTCCTTAAAATTGTTATGACCAGTTGACTCAATAAACAAAAATCTCTTGTTTCTGAATTGTTCTCATTATCCTGGATCCTCAAAACAATTACATACTCAAGATTAAATAGCTCTTCGAGCCTAGAACGCCTAATTTAACGATCACAAATGGAACATTACTAGGTGCATTCGTAAAGTTTTTTGCCTCCTCCTTAACACTAGAACTACCGCACCAGTCAAAATGACTATATGGCTTCACAATTTCATTTTAAAATTCCCAGTTAATGCTTCATTCTTTTTTCGCAATGATGTAATGATTTTAGCAGTGATAATTAAAGAAATAATATAATGATTGTTTTTTATTTGTGTATTTATTCACATCAAGAAAATTTTGTATCATGACTACCAATACCATAATACCAATACCAATACCAGTCAAAATGACTGGTACTTGTCAAAGTGTAAAAGGGTCCTGTTTACGGAACCCAAATTAACCAGAAGTGTTACTAAATTTACATACATTGCTCCTAAAACCTAAACATATGAATGTTGTTATAACCGGATTGAAACTATCTTATTGTTAGTGCCGATGCTAAACGTGAAACCAAAGAGATCCTCAATATTATCCTGCCATGAAGATGGACAGATGGGTCGTCAACACGTTTCCACAACATCCGGCAACACGACTGGATGTTGTCAATCTACCAGAACAATTTGATATGCGATTATTACAACAACAACAAGCCCCTGAAACTGGTATCTAGTCCGATACGTCGTGAATTATATATACACAATGTTTTTCAAGCATTAGTATTGTAGTAGTGTTTGCATTTGGTATTACGGAAACATTACAATCATTAGAACAAGGTAAAAGTGACTTGGGAACAACAGATTGTTGAATTAAAACAAAAAGCCGAACAAGCTGAACGACGAGCTGCCCAGATACGATCAGCTGAAGAAAGAAGACATACGGAAGAGATCAATTTTCTGATAGAAAACCAATCAACAATTAAAAGTAATTTGATTTGGCTTTCCGTTTTTCGAATTAATTATGTAATTAATTAACTAATTTCAGGCACAACTGGAAGGCACCGAAGAAATAAAACAACTGCCATTTTTGTGAATAATTAACAAAATATTGTTTATTAAAATACATACATATGATAGTTAATATTTAAAATCATTTATAATTTCTAGAATCACATAAACAAAAATAGAGGACAAAAAAAAATATATGATGTTTTTTATTGATCTAGCCGGTTCTGAAAATGCTAAAACAAGTGGCATTTAGTAACAACGGCTATTGGCTGAGGTTGGCAACATGGGGAGATACATATTTATGTTTCAATTTGTTTGCAAATCGGTAAATACCGAAAATCTGTAAATAGAAATAGAGGTCTTTTTCGCTGAGAAATCCTGTCTAATTTCAAAATTGAATTAAAAACCTACCAAAGAAAGGGAGAAATGTGTTAAAAATCATTGCCAATAATTGAAAGCAGAACGTGTTCAATCTATTACATTTATTCAATGTAATTATAAAGATTATTGTATTAAAACCACGTACTGTTTATGTTGTATTCCGAGAAAAAAACAACGATAAAGTCATTGCTACAGTGTAGTTTATTTATTGTAAAAACTGGCGCTAACGCGGGGGTGGCGGAGAATTGGTTAAATGCACTATTATACAGTGTGTACAGAGGTATTTCGCCTCGAAAAAGGCGGTGAAAAAAAGTCGTATTTTGGTTCGACAGCTTATTGACAATGCCGATTATAGACGCTAATTACCGAACTGTTAGTTAGAAACTTTTTTAATATTTTTAATATTTCCGCATAAAAACCTTTGGCTTTCAAATAAATTTCGTACAAAAAAAAACATGTATTTAATAAAATATTAACTAAGCTACGGCCTACTTCGAGGCGAAATAGCGCTGTACACCCTTTAATTGGCACTTTTGTTCCTATAGTTTTATTTATGGAAAAAAAATACCCTAAAAAATTCGTCAAAAAAACTATCAAGATTGGAATACTTGATGGCAAAATGAAACACCTTTATCGTAGCACCTTACAAGTAAAGTAGAGTTTACATTGGGCAACTTTTGGTCGTTCAACTACGTTGTTCAACTGCAAGCTGTTCAACAAAAAGGTTTACATTGATTTTGTTTGATTGTAAGGCAAATTTGTGACCTTTATTTAATAAACTTTTATCTCTATCATTAAACTAGAGGGGTGAAATTTCTTTATGTAATAATGTTATTTTTAAGGAATAGTCATTTTGACTGGTTTTGGTACAAACAGCTTCACCTCAACTGTCGGTAGTTCTAGTGTTAATCCCTTAACCTTCCTGTTTTTTGAGTTTGCCGTTTTTGCTTCACGTTCTTGTCGAAGACACAAAATTAGCAACAATTCTCACGTTTGCTTCCTTCATGGCTACATTTATTTCTGTTAATCAATCATTTAAATGTCCATTTTGTCTATACGGAAACAAAAATGAGAACCGAATACTAGACGGATAAAAATTCCATACCTAGTTTGTTTAAGTAAAAGTTTATTATCAATACGTTATCATTAATTTCCGACCTCTGACCTGTAACATCTATTAAAATTGTGAATTCAAGCAACATCTGTATTTAGTCCAATTCAACGTCTTGTACGAAAAAATTATAATTGTTTTTCTCGAAATGTATAAAATTATGAAACATACTAGACAATTATTGCCAAAAATTAGAAATCTAAAATGTTATAGTGCTAGTGCTAGTGCAATAAAGCCAGACGGGCCCTTATTTCCCCATAAAGAAGAATTCCCAAACAGACACATAGGGCCGCGTGACAGTGACATTATTGCAATGTTAGATACTCTAGGATTTAAGGTAATTTTATTTTAATCTCTTTCACGATGGGGGTTCACATATTTCGAAAATTTATTTTAGAGTTTAGATGAATTAACTGAAAAGGCCGTTCCCAAAAATATTGCCCTAAATAAGCCATTGGATATAGAAGAACCTATGGGTAAGTAGAATTGTAATCAAAATTACTCTATTTTGAAATTACTTAAGGGTCAAATGTTATAACTGATAATAATTCATTGGGGGTCTATTCAGTAAACAAATCCATATCGATTATGTTTATATTTTTTAGGCGAATATGAACTGATAAATCGTATACGCAAAGTCTCCGAACGTAATCAGATATGGAGGTCATATATCGGTATGGGTTACCATAATTGTTGTGTACCACATACGATAATGCGTAATATATTTGAAAATCCTGGATGGACAACACAGTACACACCATATCAACCGGAAGTGGCTCAAGGACGTCTGGAAGGTCTTCTTAACTATCAAACAATGGTATCAGAATTGACTGGTCTGGAAGTTGCTAATGCTTCACTATTAGATGAAGGAACAGCAGCTGCTGAAGCTCTGTCTTTATGTTATCGACAGAATAAACGGCGAAAAATGCTCGTTTCTGATAAACTTCATCCTCAAACGATTTCTGTAGTTGAAACACGATTATCATCATTAGGTTTAAGTATTGAAGTCGTCGATGTTAGTAAAGCAGATTTCTCGAATCGTGATGTAGCTGGTGTTTTATTTCAATATCCAGACACTGAAGGCAATATTTTAGATTTCAGTAGTATTGCTGAAGATGCTCATTCACATGGTAAATTATTCTCTGTTAAATTTGGATGTTAAGACAACCAAAAAAATCTTTTAGGTACTTTGGTGTGTTGTGCCACTGATTTATTAAGTTTAACGTTATTACGACCACCTAGTGAATTTGGAGCTGATATTGCTATCGGTACATCGCAACGTTTAGGTGTACCATTGGGTTATGGTGGGCCACATGCTGGTTTCTTTGCATGTAATCAATCATTGGTGCGTTTGATGCCTGGCCGAATGATCGGTGTAACTAGAGATGCTGCCGGTCGAGATGGATATCGATTAGCTTTACAAACTAGAGAACAACATATACGACGAGATAAGGCTACAAGCAATATTTGTACAGCACAAGCCCTATTGGCTAATATGTCAGCTATGTTTGCCGTCTATCATGGACCGCACGGATTACGGGATATCGCTTCCAAAATTCACAATTTAACTTTAGTAAGAAAAAAATTCTTGTTCTGTGAAAAGATGATAGTACGGATTGTTTCAGGTATTACAACTGGGATTACGTGAATCTGGTAACAAGGTGTTAAACGAGTATTTTTTCGATACAGTAAAAGTTCAGCCAAAAATTGGAGTCGAAGAAGTAAAACGACGTGCAGATTCTATTCGAATTAACTTTCGATATTATGATGATGGCTGTATAGGGGTAGCTCTTGATGAAACTGTAACATTCCAAGATGTCAATGATATTTTTTATGTATTTGATTGTTCAGAAACTGTTGAAGATTTAATTGAAAATCCGAAAGTACGTGACTTATCCATAACTCGCAGCGAATTCAAACGAACATCACCGTATTTAACACATCCGGTCTTTAATTCTCATCATTCCGAAACTAGAATTGTTCGTTATATGAAAATTTTAGAAAATAAAGACATTTCTCTGGTCCATTCAATGATCCCTTTAGGATCATGTACGATGAAACTAAATTCTACAACAGAAATGATGCCGTGTTCATTTAAACATTTCACTGATATCCACCCATTTGCACCATTGGACCAAGCATTGGGCTACCATCAATTATTCGATGAACTCGAAAGAGATCTATGCGCCATTACAGGCTATGATAGAATTAGTTTTCAACCGAATAGTGGAGCACAAGGTGAATACGCCGGTTTGAGAGCCATTCAGTGCTATCATGAGGCTCGTGGTGATAAAGGTCGAGATGTGTGTTTAATTCCAGTAAGTGCTCATGGTACAAATCCGGCAAGTGCACAAATGGCTGGTATGAAAGTTGAACCAGTCCGTGTAAAACACGACGGCTCCATTGATGTAGATGATCTGAAAGCTAAAGCTGAGAATTTACGTGAACGTTTGTCTTGTCTAATGATAACATATCCTTCAACAAATGGTGTTTTTGAGGAGACTATCGCCGATGTTTGTGATGTAATTCACAAAAATGGCGGTCAAGTGTACCTTGATGGGGCTAATATGAATGCTCAAGTAGGTTTATGTCGGCCTGGAGATTATGGTAGTGATGTTTCACATCTGAATCTACATAAAACTTTTTGTATTCCACATGGTGG